>JANHGB010040609.1:35132-49267 GCA_026283785.1 Coracopsis vasa | reverse complement strand
AGAATAGTTAGGGTTGGAAAGGACCTTAAGATCATCTAGTTCCAACTCCCCTGCCATGAGCAGGGACACCTCACACTAAACCATGTCACCCAAGGTTTTGTCCAACCTGGCCTTGAACACTGCCTTTCTCTCTAAACAAGGCAGTTAGATGAGAACACTTAATTACAGGGCACTACTCTTTCATTTATGTCTTATGTAACTTGCAATTTTGCATAACATAATACAGCTTTTCTGTACAGTTTTGTATTGAATGTGTTGTACAAGAAGAACTAATGAGACTGCCTAAGATTGACAGGTGAAGTTCTAGGAAGACAGATTCAGTCTTTTATCTACCCGAGATGGCTAACCAAAAATATAAGGCACTTTACTGCCTGGTGGTTTCCCTTCCCCCTTGCCCTTTTTCAGATGCCATCCTGAAATAAACATGCCAAAACTCTGCTTTGCTGACTGCGTCATCAGAGCTTGCAAACGCTAGCACTTCTCTGACAGGCATTGTGAATCACAGTTATTTTTTCCTCCCAATGTCTACGAGGTCTGCCACCTGAACTGGCATAGTTTGTAAGTGCCATCAACTTCTCCTCAGGGCTTACAAGCTATATTTGCTCTTTCAGAAGAATCTGAAAATGTTGTGAACCATAACTATGTTTCTGAGAGAACTTACAAGTTCTGCCATCTGTGCCTGCAGTGCTTTAGAGCATCATAATATGGATATGGAGATATTTTCATCATGGGGTTTACGATCTCTACCAGCTGCATCAGCAGAGATTGTTAGTGCTGTGAACCACAACCATTTATCTCTCAGCACAGATGCCTGCTTTACTTTTTCATTCTTAATAGTCTATATCTGCTTGACCCACTGTTCCCCACACATGTATATTTTTAAGCAAAAGAGAAAGTGAAAAAACAAAATAATCCCTTAAAGCAGATCTTTAATCACTGCAGATCTCTACAAATCTCCAAATATTTACATAAGTTTAACTATGCCCTGTCTAGACTGAGAATTTACTGCAAATACAATTATTGTGATAGCTGTAACACTTGAAACCCTTTCTGTAGTCTGACAAAGCTGCAGCTCTTGCTGCTATTCACAGATTTTGAAAGCATATTTCTTTTTGTAAATAGGAACTTAACCTCTCTTTATGCTGGTCTGGCATCTTCAGGCTATCTCTAGTTTAGACAACGCCATGAAAAAAAATTCCCTTTTGAAGAAATCTTTTGCTCTCTTTTGATAACTTGAAGGAGTTCTGGCACATGGTGATGCATCACTACACTCCCTACATTGGCTCTGGGAAGGAAATGAGCTGAAAGTTTATGAGGAATTATGGCAAACTCAGATGGGTAAAACGAGGGCTGCGTGTGTCAGAGGGGAATGGTGAAAGAAGCTCTATCTTCTCCATATGCTGACAGAGAAAGAAGCCACTGGCATGTCAAGACGCTCTAACTGGCTGTCTAAATGGGGAAGATGGGGATATGGAGGAAAGTAGTCAAGAGGTTTTACTACTGAAGTCATCATCTGCTTATTATATTCCTATATATAAGTATGGGAATTGTATGGAGCAGGAAAGTCTACTAGTAAAACACCTATAAACTAAGAAATAATGAACTTTCAAATTACAGCTTTGAAGATACCGAACTTATACATCTATAACTCTGTATCTTCGTGTGTACACATGGCCTGATACAATTAGACACAATTTAATTTGTCCCAAATCACGAATGCTTTCTGGATACATGCAGTTTTGAGGAAAAGGCCTTATTTCCTACCAGTTATGTGGAGATTTGTTTGATACCTGTGGTTTTGCTGCTTTTGCTCCTAGGGATGTCCAGCTGCATAGGTTGCTCACAGTTGGGGCACAAAGGACCCTGAAGGCTGCAGACAGGAGAATCAAACACCTGGTGATTCCAAAAAGCAACTACATCTGCATCCTGCAAATCCTGGGCCTTCAGACCAACTAAAGGTTTCCCTCATAATACATCTTTTGGAAGTCAATGAACAGAACTGATTCTGGAAAACTATTTACTTAGGTTGCAGGTAAGTATTTTTTATTTCCATTATAAATGTAGAAGTTTTAAACATGAAAATAGTAAAGTCAGTTTTCATTATTTTAAAAAATTTATTCAAAAATCACATGCAGGTTGTGCTGCTGCTGAAATTCTGGTGCAAACGCAGTTTCTAGCCAGGCCTTTATTTTTTTATTTGCTGAATATGAGGAAAAATCCTCTGATGAAGTTCTAGCAGTTGAGATGTAACATCTAAATCATGCGAAGTTATCTAGTTCTTATCAACTGACACCTATTTGGCCTTCTCAAAAACTTATATCTTTGGTTCTGTGTTGAAAAAATACCTATCCTAAATTTTATGCAAAAGATGAACATTCAAAAAGAGAACAAGAATATCAATGCTTTTATAATTCTCTTAAATGTTAGTTCTACTATAGTCTTTACTGAGCAGACTAGTGCACCCTCACAAGCATTCAAAATTTCAGTCCTACTCCTTACTTGCAATGTACCAGTAAGATTTTGTTCCTTGCTTGCATGAATGTTTTAGCAATTGACATGTTTACAAATGTATTTCCCATTAGCACTTCAAACCACTTTATTAATACTCTCAAATGTCTATTTTTATAGTACTGCTGCTTTCTAACTCTCTATTTTAAGCAAAAGGATTCCAAATGTGTGAAATCAACTAATTTGAAAATTTGAATTGGTACTTGTTGATTTTTTTATGCTTTTCTATCAGCTGTAGTAACAGAGCACACCAAGTTTGAAGTTCATACAACCTTTCCAGGGAGAAGGATTACCCTTTCTTCAGACGAATACTAAATATTTCCTTTTCTGAATCACTGCACAGCTATGGGAAAGACAAAATCAAACCCATAATAAATGTGAAATTGCACCTGCTTCTTGGAAGTAGGTGGTATTTAAGCTGAATTTAATCTTGGTATTTATGTACAGAGAGACAGCACACTGGCAAAGAATACACATGAAAGTGGTCCAGGTATCTACAATTAGGGATTCATTACTAAACCAAATTATTTTCATGAATAAGTGCATCTGGCCATTATGTCATTGTCTGGAAACCCGCAGTCAAATCTGCAGACAAACTGGAGGGGAACCTGAAAATTGCCACAAATTTACCTTGGTCCTAATTGACTATGGATTGGAATGCCTGCACAATTTTCCTCTTTTTCCTAATATGAATATGAAAACATTTAGAGGGCTTATTGATCCCCAATACTTAACTGTTAGGTCATATGAATAGCAAATGAAATATGATATAAAATATGCAAAATAATAGTACATTAGCCTAAACAACACTAATAAATTGCAAAGCTTAGCATGAAATTGAAAATCACTAATGGAGCACTGTGCAGTTTGTTGAAGCAATGAGCAGTCAAAGAATCATACATAATGTAACAGTACAATTGCTAACAGCAGGCTCATAGAAGACAATTTAAACTTATTTTTTATGGACAAGAGGAATTGATCTTTGAAGCGGTTCCTAAGGAGATTCCACTTACTCCGAACAGCATCTTGGGAGCAAGTTCTGGTCTATCCCTTTCATCAAATACATATTTATGAACTTCCAGAAAAGACTGATTTAAATTACACATGAGGTTATGGTTTACGAACTTAAACCAGAAGAGGTAAAAATACTAGACATGTGGAACTAATACCCAAAACTGGTATAGAATTCAATGGTTATGTCAGTCCTGCAGGTTCCACTGAAAGACAAGTCATATGGAATGAATTCCACTTCTTAAAATTCTTGGCAGTTATGAATATTTAAAGCTACAAACACAAAATATGAATAGCATTCAAATTCAGAATATGCAAAATTACGTTCTATTTTCTCAAGGCCATCTACATGAAAAAACAACTTATGTTTAATATTGTTGGACTCAAACACACTGATAGGAAAAGTTGTCACATTTGTGAACATTCACAGGGAAATTTATAATTAATATCATATTAATTTTTATTTTTAGCAGAATTTTCCCATTAAATTTTAAATTTTATGTTGTCAATATAATTGCACTAGGATTTATGTAATTTAGTGGAACCAGAAGATCTGATGCATTTTAAGTACATCGAAAATAGGAACTCAAAAGACAAATTCTGATAAGATTGCATGCAAAATGTATTTTCCTCTCCTAACAGGTATTGCAATTGTAACACAGTAACTGTTTATTTTCCTTCTATGTTTTAATCGGCTAACATTTTCCTTGATGAGCACAACTTCCCCCACCCAATTGATTTCAACTCAGTATATGAATATATGTCTCTTTTATGCTATTATTCTGCTCAAACTCTGGCCTCATTAGCATAAATGTCTTCCTGAATCTCTGAAAAAAACCTGCAGAAAAGTTATATATGTGTAAAATGGAGAGTGGCACAAGTGGGTCCTTTGCTTACTAAAATGTGAAGTATTGAATTGTGTGGGCTTTACTAAAGTTTTGTGGCTAGACTGCTACTACTTATGCCTAGTCATATAGCTAATAAATATTAAGCTGCAATTAACTCAATAGGTTGCCCAAGGGGCAACAATTCACGTGTTCACTGTGTAAACAGTATTGTAGGTTGTGTATGCTGAGATCTGAGGGATTGCTTAAAAATGTAGCAAAGACAAAACTGCCCAATAGAAGCTCCATCATCCCAGGGCATCCACTGAGGTAAAGGTGGAATGACTGAGGAAGCACAGTGTCATGGCCATAGGATATTGTTTGATTGATCTTAAAGTTAAAAATGCCATATCTGAAGTACTACCTGGAGGTAACAGTCCCAAATTTATATGGATACTCTTTCTTCTGAACATCCTAGAGGTACCTCACTGGAGACTTTTAGTGTATTAAAGTTTTATAGTACAACTCAGCAAGCAGCTTGTAACTTCAGGGAAGCAGGTGGAGAACTACATTAAAGCCCTACCCCTATTAAAGACATAGGCTTCAACTCAAACCAAATTTCTCATCACAGTAATTCATGTAAAGCTGTTTCTCTATACTGTTGGTATTGCCAAAATGAGATAAAGGATGTGCAACTTACACTTCTGGGCATGAAATAAAAATAAAATACTTAACAATACATCAAAAAGTGTGCTAATAATTTAACATAGATATTATACAAGTTTAGTGTTTGCTTTGTTCAGCTCTGACCTCTCTAGCAGTCAAAGTAAACTGATTTTTCATAGTCTAACTGTAAGACGCATTCATGCTCCTCAAACTGCATAATATCTGAACTGTACTGTCAGACAGCTATTAATCTACTCAGCAACAATACAGCTATTTTTTTTAAACCTCACTGATTCTTATTTTTAGCTGATCCAATTCTTTTCACAACCTAAGCTGTCTTTTTTTATTATTTTAATTTTTTTTTAAAGGCTCCATTTTCTGTCTGGGTGTCATCAAAGCACAATTTCACAATTTCCTTGTCCCCTAGCTTCTTCATCAAACAACTATGAATTGATGAAAAGTATCCCTTTTCTGTAGCATTCCTCTCTGATGCTGGTATTCAGCTGTTCTTCCTGTGGGATGAACTTCCTATCATACTGTGCAATAATACAAGTATAACAAGGACGTTAACATTTTCATAAGAGGCTACATCAGAAATTGGTACCTTAGTTAATGATATTTGAATGAACAGAAACTCCTGCTAGACCTCTGAAAAATAACATATTCTCCATTCCTCTCATCAAATATATAAATACATAAAAATGAGAGAGCTGACACTGAGACTGAAATGTAGCTGCTAAAAAGTGAAAGGAGGATGATGCTGGCTTGAGGGGACTGATATACTAGAATTTGAAATTAGATGAGCGGAAGTGATATGAGGGGATCCACAATGATAAACACTTCTTTGCATAGGATGGTACCAGTGAAGAACTACTACTAGAGTAGTCCTGGCATGTAAGAAATTAATTGCTTTGCTTTGGGCAATCCTACTTGTTCCCACTAAGTAGAGGAGAGAAACAAAAGGAGTGAGTTAGCAGTAATATCTGACATGGCCACCATCCTTTTCCTCCCTCACAACCTATTGGAAAGAAAAGTGAAATGACAACTAGGAGGGCTCAGAATGCGGTTTGACTTAGCTGCTTTACTTTGAAAGAATGAGGACCCTCCAGAAGTCCTGCTGAAGCCACCACTCTGTGTGTGTGCACATATGTCTTCAATCTTCAAGGAGTGCTGAGAATCTGCTCAGACTGGACCAACTTTGCAAGCCTCTGTATTTAAAAACACCAATGAATATCTGCTTTTTGAATATTCTCATCCAATTCTGCCTTACTTAAAATATAAATGAGGCAGGCTAAAAGAAATACAATCTAGATTTTCCAACTCATTGCCACTCCTTCCCACAAACCTTAGAAGTGGTAATCAACAGGTATATCATGATTAGACCAAATTAAAGACACAAAATGTTGGAAATAACTTTTCTCACATTGCAAATGAAAATATGCCTAAACAAGGACCATGACTTGTCTTCTAAAGAAGTGAATGGGAATTCATGCAGTTCATCAACAGCATTTAAAAATCATCAGTTATTCACTTTTGAAAGCTGAACAAAAATAAAACTCTGATCTAACAATTTTCTTAGCCTTCTACAAAAGTCTGCATTCTAAGTAGCTCAGTTGTGAGAGAAAAGAATGATTTCATGGGAAGAGCATGCTGACTAGACCCTGTACTGTAACCTAGAATATCTGCAAAAGCAAAGGAATAGAAAACTGGAAGACCTGTATCTCTAGTTCCTGTTAGCCTTAGGGTAAGAGGTAAACAACAAAAGGCAGAGTAAGGTCACATACATATTACTTTACATTTTCTGTATATTTTAGCACAATTTCATGATCCACTGAAAATATCCAAAACCACTGACTAAATATCACATTTTGCTACTTAGTCATCCCTAATTAATATTTTGCTTTTTTCTCCTTGCAGTATGTTTTCATCATAAAGACACGAGTCATCAATAGTTACTGGCTTGGGATAGATCCAGATAAAGAGTTCATTCTTCGTGAGATTACCACTGGAATAAATCTAGCAAGTAGTAAAAGGAACCTATGAAAAAAATCTCAATCTAAGTATAGAACCCAATTTGTTGTTTAGGGAGCAGGAATCCCGAGGCTGTTTTAAATATGAAACCCTTCCCTTCTCTTTCCCTTCTCTTCCCCTTTCCCTGTATTTTTTGGTCAAAATTGTCGGGGTCCACCAGTGAAAAGAACTGCAAATGTGAAAAATCTCAACCCTGTGTGTCTGCTGTTTATTCACTCTGTAAGGAGCCATATAAGCCCACTGATATGGCATTATAATCCCCTGCTTAATAAAAGAGATATCCCCAAATTGGAGTCACATTTCAGTACACCAGATGTTCTGCTGTAGCTGCAATCTATGTAGAAGGAGTAGTACAAGTAATAAGTCTTTAATTTCACATATTAATACACGTAACTACAACAAGTATATGCTATATTATTTTATATTCAGAAGCCCTCTGAGCACTGGGAAAGCTCTGAAGATCATACTGATAGACAAAAATATTATCCTTTTGAGAACTCCAAGTATTTTTTTTTTGTACACCCAAACATATAGTGATTAAGTATGACAAATCATACTTCTAATAGACTCTTTTTCTTTTTCTTTCTGCAACCTATTTAGTTCCTGTGAAAGGCACCAAATGGACAGACCTCAAATCCTGAGCCTTGCATTGTTCACATTAGAAAAAAGCTACCCCAGCTTCCCACCAGCGTATATAATTGCTGCCATTGAACTACTATTTGTGACGGTAAGAAGAGCATAGCCTGTACACTCCATTCAGTGCTCACTGTTTCTACCAATAGTGTAAACTAGAGTGCCAATTGTGGCATTAGCTTTTGTGGATATAACAACCTGTCAATTAGGAAGTGAATTAACCAGTTCACTAAACAATAATCATCACATAACAACTTTCAGTCCCTTCTAAGCTGAGCTATTTTCAAGCAAAAATATCAGAGCCTCTGATCTACAGTTGTGAGCTATTTGTTCATTTGATCATGCCTTTGTACTTTACTGCAGCATTAAACCAAAATATATTCTGGTGTTGTTATTCCTTTTACCATTTCACTGGTGTGACATTGTTGGCTGCAGGTAATGAACAAACACAATAAACAATAAGGGCAAAAATCAAGACATCATTTTTCTCATTAAATTACCTTGGCAGTGGATTGTTAATCTTGCCAATTTCAGCTCTGGTTACAAAAATATGAAGAACATGTTTGAAGACAGCATCTTTAAACTTGTAACAAGCAACCTGAAACTGATTATTTGGCTATCGGATGTAGCTGACTTTGACCATCCTTAGAGTACCTTTTCAGCGGTACACTGGAGCCACATTAACATAACCACTGTAATCATCATGACAGTAATGATTATGCTGAAGCCTAAAAGTGCGAAATGAAGCCACTAACAACTGTAAATATGTCCAGCAATGAAGTCAATGAAAGGTCATTACGCCACGTACAACTCAGTTCATAGAAACCTGCCGAGGACATTGTATTCAGATGATACATGGTTGGAAGATTTGTATCATGTCTGCCTACTGGCTTCTTTAGTGATTTCATGAAGAATGAATGATTACAATAAAGTGTCATACCAAATGTTCTCTAGGTCTCAAGTTATTATAATGTATGAAAAAACACCACTTTTTACTTGAAATCAAACTGTTGAGCTAATTCACTCTTGTAAGGAAAGGTGAAATTACAGACAATTTGGTAAGTCAATCCAGTATGACAAGTGCACATATGTTTTTGTGTAAATTTAATCCATTTGGATCCTCATACACAATCAGAACAGGATATTTCATGAAAATGTCAGCACTTCCAAGCTGAAAAAAAGTAAACTCTGAAGGTAGTGGGGCAGAGTTTCAGTATGAAAGTGTTGATCTGCACTGGATGCAATTTTGCATTTGGTTCCAAATAAAGCCAAACAGTATAAAGAAGAATAAAATACAATACAGGAGTAGCAGAAATAGTTTTCTAAGCATGATATAACTTTCAGGGGTCGGTATCAATCTACAGTGAATGCCGGATCTGTTTTTGTTTTACCATTACAGTCCTTTCTCCCTTTGGAAGAGACAAGGCAATAGATACAGAATATGTTTTATTAAACATAAAATACCAGAAGTCAGAATGTGCTTTACAAACATAAATGACTGTGTGCTCCTGACCATGAGACTTAAAATCCTATTAGTCAAAGACACCATACTGAGGAGCTTAAGTATGACTTCTGAAGGTGTTGGTGAGACCATCCCTGACAAAGTTTGAGAAAGAGAGAAAGATATATGGGAGAAACCTTGACAGAATACAAATGCAATAGGAATGTGGGTAGATGCAAAGTTCAGATGTAATGCAAATGCATATGAAAAAGATCAGAAAGGAATTAGAGGAGAAAGAAAAACAGTTTTCAGTAAGGAGGGCTGAAATATCCTGAATAATAGAAAAACACAGAAAATAATGGGAATGTCAGAGACAAGGGAAACAAAGGTTATTGAAACCAGCCAGTGAGGCAGGTTCAGGATGAACAGCACTCTACTGGGTTTTATGAATGTAGCAAGACCCAAGCTTGGTCCTGCACTAGCTGGTAGTCTCTGTACCTTGCTGTCAGAACTGAATCCACATGTGCTGGTCTTGGGAGTAACAAATTTACATCCCTGCAATGTTGTGTCTGCCCTTAATAAGCAATGCTGATACTGAACCAGCTGTGCAAAGAAACAACTCTGTGTTTCCGATATGGTCAGTCTGGCACTCAGATAAATAATTGGGAGTTGACTGAACTTCAATGTTAAAGATAACAAAACATAGATATAAACAAGTAAGAAGCTAGTGAAGCATACAGAGGAGAAAGATGATAGAAAGTGAAAAGCAATTGAAACTACAGACAGAAGCAACATTATGGGCAGATTGGAAGAGGTGATCTGATGGAATTTTTAAACATTTAAGTACCACTCAGAATATGTTACTAAGCTTATAAAGAATGACATCTGAATTAATATTTTCATAGAAAAAAAAAATACCAGAAAAAGTGTATAAATGCTTCAGTTTGGGTTGGAACTTCTTTTGCAATAATTTACTTTTAAGCAAATAACTTCTGTCTTAAAGAATATAATTTTTTTTTTCCCTTTAAAAAGGAAGGTGTCTCCTGATACTGCAGTAGGTGACATCCCTGTTTTTAGTTCCGCCTTGCTGTTGTCACAGCACCACAAATTCCACTATGGACTCAAACCCTGCACTTAAGTAGTTAGGTGCTGAAACCTCCTCCTGGAGGGATTCCAGTTCACTTGATTATACATAAACACACATCTTCAAAGCCACATCTTAACTGACGCAAAAAGGGTTGTGATGATGATCTCCAGCCTATGATGCAGAACAATCTTACTACTTTCATTTCAAATATGAGAAAGACACAGCACAGGGCCCATCAACGGTCTCAGCAGATTTCAGAGAAGATTCACTGAGAGCTGGAAAACATTTCGAGGAAGGTGGAAGGGAAGGCAAAACAAGTCAAATCTCTTGAGGATGGGAAGGAAAGAAGTAATTACCATCTTTGAACCCTAAAACAGTGTTCCTGGTTTCTCCATTACCTTCAATAAAATGGATTCTGTAACCAAGAAATAATTGCACTTGACAGTTGCTCAGTACTTATTCTATCTTGCTCTTTTTCTGTCTGGCAGGTCAATTTTTGCCATTGTAAGCTCTGATATTGAGCAGTAATTAGCAAAATTCACTTTCAACTGACCTCTAGTGCGGGAAAATGTAACTGATTCTTTTCAGTAGCAGGGAAGATGGACTCACAGGTAAGCTGGTGAAGTGTTCAGCAGTACTAGAATGGACACTGCATTTTGACTTATCTTGAGAGATTTGGAATTATTATTCTAATGACATAAGCAGAGATATTGGGTCAGTTGTAGGCTGAGATTTTTGCAAATTAGAGGGATTTCAGAGAAGGAGAAAATAGTCACTGGAGAGATCAAAATCTAATTGCATATTCTATATAATTGCGTATTTAAATTTTAACTAAAGGCTAATTGCAACATACGCTAATGCAGCTACCCAGGGAAGTGTTAGTCCAGTTTTCCACAATACGCATCTTCAACAAAGATTCTTACAGATAAAGACATTTAAGAAAAAGAATAGGAAAGAGTATAGCCTTGATATCTCTTTGTGAATTGAGGAGCAGCTGAAGAAGGAGCAAGCAAAGCTGTGACTTTCTTTTCCTGTAGTGCACAAATTAGTAACAAGGGGCTAGCATAAAGGGAGCATATGAAAGTGGGTTCTGTGCTGTACAGGCCATAATAGCTGAGGGACTCCAGAAGGAAGGGAAGCTTAGGAAAAAATAGTGAGACACCTCTCATGATGATTCAATTTATTACTCCCTACATAAATTTCCTGACAGAGACATGTTTAAATTGAAGGCGTTTTAGAGGGTATACAGTAAAAGGCTATAAGATGGAATCTACTAAATCCTATCGACAAAGTAAAGGAAAACTGTTAATGATATTCTGTGACTGTTGCTTGAACAGAGAGTAGCACATCACCCTACCTCCACTAGAATAGAGGAGGTTGGTTGCAGGATAAAGTATTACACTACATTGAGAAAGAGAAGTTCTTTCCAATGAGATTATGATACATTACCTGAGACATTTAGTAACTAGACTCAACTAAACATTTAAGGCACATAACGGAATTTTGCTACAGCAGAAAGAAGACAATGTGATACAAATTTTCCATCACGATTTACTATGCATAATGCAAAGCTTCAGACGCTAAGTGCATTACATGTAAATATTAGCAGCTCAAGCTGATAGATTTATAGAGAGAAATTAATCTAAATGATGGCTAATCATATTGCCCTTGTTTCGTGAGGGAGTACGTATGTCATCCACCAGGCAATGAAAGAGGATACTGAATAAATTTAACTCACAAGAAGTGGCTGAGAGGAACCCTTTCTTTTCTTAGATGCTTTATGTTGTATCTATCAAAGGGTATGAATGGCCTACATTCTGCTTATTTGTCTTCTTTCTATCTATCTGTATATAAGCAGAAGCTTTGATCAAAACAAAGTGAAGAACAAACATTTTATTAAATACTTTAACATTAAACTTTTATACTATGGATTCACCTCTATCATTTGTAAGTTAAATACAGCCCCAGTCCCTACGTAACTGTCATTTAGCAAATTATATTTAGTCACTATAACAGACTTCTGTGCTGAGGATCTCCAGATCTGAGAATTAACGTAGATAGAATAAGATGGTCATTTTAAGCAATGCATACACTTTTTAAAAAATAGCAATGACTCATACTGTCATGACAAAGAACTAACCTAATCTTTACCCCTGTATTACTGGAGAAGTAGATAGTTCTCAGTAGGATTTCATTGAGGCAATAGAGGTCTTGTCACAATACCTTTATTTTAAAATGTCTTGATATATAAGTTTTTAAAATGCATCGTTCTTCAAAACCACACAAAAAACATCACTTCAAAAGCCTCTGATTAATCTGAACACAATCAAGGGCATGTGAGATAGCTGCCATTTAGTTCAGCCAAAGCAATCCATGCCAACTGAAATAAACACATCAAACTGTCATAGAGTCAAGCTGTGAGGAAAAGACTATGGTGATTACATGCAAGAGTTTCCTTCAGTGGCTTTATAATTTCAATTTTTGTAACATTTCAAGATTTTCAATACTTACAGTAGCAATCCTTCAGCACAGAATATTTTCCCTGGGAGTTACTATCAACAACTTAGCCTATTGGGTTTTTTCCCCATCATTGAATCAAGCATATAAGCTCATCAGACAAGAAATATTGTGATTACAGTTGTGTGTAAATTATTTAAAGAGAATCAGCCAATCAAAACAGATACTGAAGTACCTATTTTCTTTGATATGTGCATATAACTACCATTAAAAGGACACAGTCATGATTGAGAAGCCTGAAATTGAACCTATACCTAAAATAAAAATTATATTTTTCCCTTCACCCTGAAAGCCTTCTGTCCTTCGACAATGACCCTCTGGACAACAAAAAAGGGAGACCTTGTGCACAAATCCGGAGATGCAAGATGTAAAGTGAAAAATACCGTGCGCTCATTATGATGATCAAGAAGCATAGAAAAGAATGACACCCAAGATTAAGGAAATTTAAGACAAAGTATTTAAATTGTCCTTTCAAAAACACTGCATTATTTATGAGAATCCTTCAGGCAGATGGAATGTTGGAACCTCAAGGTGTGTCTTCCTCTTCACAGATAGATTTTATGCAGCACAAATGCTGTTGGAAACTTCATCAGCACACTGCAAAGAGCATATCATGTAGAGAGGGATGGAGGGGCACAACTTCATGATTCTCTACACAGCTCTTGTATTAGCAGTATGCTTAAACAAGAGTTACTTTAAGATTTCAAAGCAATAAGAAGACAGTAAGGATGAAAAAGTTTATGAGCTTTGTCCAGCCCACATCTTGCTGGGATTATTATTCAGCTGACTTAAATACTTGCTGTCTCAACCTTGAATACCAGTGATTATGCCAGACCACTGATTACATTCTTGATGCTAGCACACATATGTAGACTTAAAAATGCCATATTCCCTTTCCACCAGGCACCACCCTCTTCCCTAGCATTAATATGGTTTACTAGGACATATGGAACTCTGTCTGGAGACAGGTGATCAGTCAATAGAGAGTTTGTGGGTCAGGGTCAAAGGGAGAACAGCAATGGGGGACATTACTGTGAAGGTCTATTACAAACTGCTTGATGAGGAGGACTCTGTGGACAAAGTGCTCTACAGACAGATAGGAGCAGCCTCACACTTGTTGGCACTTGTCTTCATGGGGGACTTCAACCACTCTGATATCTGTTGGAGGGGCAGTACAGCCTGGCACAAGCAGTCCAGGAGGTTCCTTGACTGTGTGGAAGACAACTTCCTTCTGCAAGTAACAGATGAGCTGACAAGGAGAGGTGCCATGCTTGACCTTGTGCTCACCAGCAGGGAAAGGCTGGTTGGAAATGTGATGCCCCAGGGAAGCCTTGGCTGTAGCAATCATGAGATGGTCGAGTTCAAGATCCTCAGGACAGTGAGAAGAGTGTGCAGCAAGCTCACTGCCCTGGACTTC
>JANHGB010040609.1:6916-33495 GCA_026283785.1 Coracopsis vasa | reverse complement strand
CTCTACTCTGCTCTTGTGAGACCTCACTTGGAGTACTGTGTACAGTTCTGGTGTCCTCAACATAAAAAGGACATGGAGCTATTGGAGCAAGTTCCAGGGAGGGCCAGAAAGATCAATGGGCTGGAGCACCTCCCGTATGAAGACAGGCTGAGAAAGTTGAGGCTTTTCAGCCTGGAGTAGGGAAGACTGCGTGGAGACCTCATAGCAGCCTTCCAGTATCTGAAAGGGGCCTACAAGGATGCCAGAGAGGTACTCTTCATCAGGGACTGTAGTGATAGGACAAGGGATAATGGGTTCAAACTTAAACAGTGGAAGTTCAGGCTAGATATAAGGAAGAAGTTCTTCACTGTGAGGGTGGTGAGGCACTGGAATGGGCTGCTCAGGGAAGCTGTGAATGCTCCATGCCTGGCAGTGTTCAAAGCCAGGTTGGACAGAGCCTTGGGCGACATGGTTTAGTGTGAGGTGTCCCTGCCCATGGTAGGGGGGTTGGAACTAGATTATCTTTGGGTCCTTTCCAACTCTAACTATTCTATGATTCTATGACATTATCCATGTGCTGTAGGAAGATCTGTGAACAGACACTGAGAGGAAAAAAAATACCCAACTTTATTGCTGATGCAAAGTTTTTCACAAAAAAATAATAAATTGTGATGAGCTTGAGGGAAAAAAAAAACCTAAATTCTAAAGATTAGGGCTGTGTCACCCTAAAATGGTTGGACTATGACCTCCTAGGATGTGAACAGCCTCGCAGCTGCAGTTGACCATTTCATTCTGTTGAACACTCCTCTGCTGGTAAGGGTTGCAGCAGGATACCTTACAAAATGGGAAAAGCAGACAAAAAATGACCCAAATTATTACTGAAAGTAAGAGTAGTTATACAATACTCCTCACTCACTTCAGTACCAATTTAATTCTATTGGTTTCAATCACATGGCTGAACAACTGTCTGAGAGGAAGAAAGCTGTTCTTCCAAATGTAGTTCTGGGTGGGTGAGGGTAGGCAGGGATGGTGAGAGAACTTGCAGTGTCTCAAAAACTCAGACATTCATGACTGTAGAAAAGAGAAAGCACACAAGCCAAACCCACCATTTTCAGCCCTTTCATAATGAGCAGTAGTATTATTTAATGAAAGTGGTAACTTCCCAGAGTCACATAACATTACCATGCAACCAATAACTGAAAATGAAGCAAGTGCCATATGGATGTCAGCAACACTGCGAAAAAGGGTGAGATAGAAGTGAGAAGACAATACACATATCCAAGTACTTCCATATAAACAGGCTCAATAATTTCCATATCTGAATTATCTGCCTCTTTCTGGACTTTGGTAAATACTACATTAGAAGTTAGTTTTGCTTATGCCATGTCTTTCTCATTGGTTTTTTACTTGCTATTATCTTCCTTGTTTATAAAAGCATAACCAGTCTATAACATTTCTATGAGGATTCAGAAATGTGCATGAAGCATTAGGAAAAGAACCTTTAAGTGAATTCTTTTTGTGTGGGGTGAGGAATGTGATAAGGAGCTCCTTAAAAATATGCTTTAAATTGACCTTTGAATCTTGTTCAAGTTTCTGTCTTGCATTTTTAATTGGTGATAACTGTTTTCTCTTTTTGTATTTATCAGCTTTCCAAAGGGTTTCACGCATTCAAAACACTAATCTCTCTGCTATTGTTATCATTTTGCAGAGTGTCATTATACAATATTGTTTAACATTTACATTGATTGAAGAAAAACACATTGCGTAATAATTTAAAGAAGGCTATTTAGAATTTGCATATTCTTTCTCTTCCTTTTCTTAGTTTCCATTATACTCTATTTTAGTGATGATTTACACTCAGCTCCATCTTTGGAAACATCTCCTAATTAATGTAAAAAATGAAAATATTGCCTTTACTTGCCAAAGTATTAATAAAATAACAAAGAGCTGACATCTCTGTCCTTTTATTACTTAGCAAATAAGCTTTGATGAGAAGAATTATGTAAAATGAAGAATCAACTTTTTCTGATTTCTCAACATTTTTAAGCAATTGTACTCAAGACTGGCTTAGAATGAAGTAATGAAGACGACCTTTTTTTTTTTTTTTTTTAATATCCACCTAAATCAGAATTTAAGAAAAATGAATGAAAAAGTAGGTTCTTACCTGATTTTTAACACTATGTGAGTATGATTTGATAAAGCTAGCTTCTCCTTTTGAGTCCAGATTTTAACATGTAAATAACTTTTTCAACGATGCAGCTATTTTAGTTCTTACAGCTTTTCATTCAATATAAGCATTTGTGACAGCCTCAAAATTTTGAGAAAAAAACCACATGACCTTTAATATATTTTGCTTATAAACAAACATAACTTTATGTTTATCAAGAAGATGTAGCTGTAGATACCCCACACAGAGAAGTATTCCTATCAACTATGTTTTAAAACCTGACCAAAACAAGATTTTACTAGTTTTCCAGTTCTCAGTATAGAAATCCTGGAATCTTCAAGTACATTAAAAAAAAGAACAAAAGTAACTAATTGGCATAATGTAATTGTATATCATACACATAACTACATTATAATAATATGCAATAGTTCATATGAAGCCGTATAGAATTGGCTTCCTATAAGAACATTAGCAACTAAAGGAGGGTTATGAAGAATCTTCATCCTTTAATGCATGCAGGAGGGAAACAGTAACAAATGATGAGCAAAAGGCTGAGGTTCTTAATGCTTTCTTTGCCTCAAGTTTTAATGGGAAGACCAGTTGTTGTTGGGGTTCCCAGACTCCTGAGGTGGAAGACAGGAAGCAGAAGGAAGCCCCTATACCCAAGGCAAAATGGTAAGGATCTGCTACAACACCTAGACACACAGAAGTCTATGGGACCAGATGGGATCCACCCAAAGGTACTGAGGTAGCTGGTCAATCACTCACCAAGTCACTTTCAACCATTTATCAGCACCCCCTGCTAACTGGGAAGGTCCCACTTGATTGAAGTTAGCAAATGTGACACTCATCTACAAGAAGGGCTGGAAGCAGGATCCGGGGAACTACAGGCCCATCAGTCTGACTTCTGCCAGTGAAGGTTATGGAGTCTAGAAAGTTGGGAAAAATGAAGTGCAAGTCTCCAATGTCTTTGGCATTCTTCAATTATTCAACTTTGCGCTAAGCAAATGAAAACAAGTTGTATTTTACCAAATCACTACGCCAAATTCTTAAATGAACTGCACTCAGCTCTTCACACTGTATGTGTGGCAGCACCAGCTGCAAAAGGCAGTGAAGGATGAGCCCCCAGTTGCAGAGGATGGGAGCTGGCAGTGCACAAACAGTTCTATTTCTGTTTGACAAGTGTTTCCATAATATCAATTTCATATACTAGGTGTATGCAACACATTGTTAAAAAACATAAAGAAAAAAAAAAGGAAGAAAAGGAAAAAGGACGTCATATTGCAGGGAACACAGATGCAGCAAAAACAGCTGACTTCCTCCAAAAGAACTGCAGGTGACTGTTCCACCTTCTGAACAGATCATGAGGTCTATCCATTTAATACTTGCTTGAGATATACCAGCAACGAATAGCACAAGTGTTTTCATAAAGTATTTTCCTTTCCCTTCACTAGAACTACAGTTTGCCTTTCATGGCAAAACTGAGTAAGCAGTGAGAGCAAAAAGTAGTTGTCTTTTTATGAAGCACATTTTAATACACATGGTACAGTGTGTTGGGTTGCTAGAAGTGCTTCTGCAGGGGGTTGCCACAGTGGGCTGCACTGGCTAACCTCTCCGGAGCCTGGATAAGAAGGTACAAATTAGAGCACTTCTGCCCCTGGCTGTTCTAATGGGGGATGGCACTGGAGCAGAACTGACCTCAGAATTAGGGATCTATGACTAGCTTTCTGTCCTGATGAAAGGGATTATGTGACATGGATGCTCATGACAGCAGGGCACTGGACTTAATGGCAGGAAGATGAAAATCTGGCCACCCAATGGGGCCTGTGCCTGTCCGTCTTTAGACAGCAAGAGGGGTTATCTAAATAAAACCTGTGAAAATACTTCGTATAAGCACAGTATGATTATATGATTTACAAATGATTATAGCTGCTGTCCCACAATGTTATGCATTGAGACAGGTCTCTGAGCAATTTTTGCCCATTACAAGCTGTCTTTATCAACGACACTTCAGACCCAAGCCAAGTTTGTAAAATTCTGACAATGCTGTCTTGAAGGTCTTTTGAAAACTATTTATTTTAAATTAAAACATTCTCAAATTTATTTCCACTGAGTGTGTTGTGTGTACCTTTGTTAAAGAAGATTTGTGCTCCTTTAATAACATCCTGTGAAAAACTGGTCTGATTTATGTCTGGGTACAACTTCTCTGATTGCAGATAGGATTATACTTGTGACATACACACATGAAAGACATCAAGAGTCACTGGTTTTAAGAAACAAAAAATCACAGTAAATAGAGGTCATCTGGTTAAAGTTGTTCATAGTGCCACTGGGATAGAAGCACACACAATTACTTCTGATACAACTTTGTAGCCTGGAACACTTTATATAGAAAGAAAGCAAGTTCAAAACACTATTTCTATTAATAAACACATGTACATTTTCTCTACTTCTTCCTTGCATTGTCATATGTTCTTTGACAAAAAAATGCTTCCAGTTTTGAAACCATACAGAAAAAAAATTCCTTTTAAAGGCAGATTGTGCTGAGAGGGAAGCACTTGGCAGAGAGGAAATACTCCTGCCCAGGAACAGACCTTGCCCTGCACCTCATTCCTTGCTGCCTCCCCAGTTGTCACAGTGCTGAGGGGCCTGCCTCAGCTGTACCTGCTCAGTGCTCACCATCACTGTTCACCCTTGCTGGGCCCAATATTTCTACTACCATTAAAAGAGCAAGGAAATAGTGGAAAATTTGTATACTGCAGCCATCTCAGTAGTGGTGTCAGCCCAGCAATATTAGAAAAACCCTCATTGAAGGTAAAGTGGATCCTCTCCCGTACAACAGTCATGAAATATGGTGATAAAAACCTGTTCTTACTCTGTGTAAGCTGAATTTGCCTAGGCTTACTAGTACTAACTAGTACTGGCAAAGGTAGACAGGTGCAAACAGGAAGTCAAAATCAAATAGGTCCAAAAGATCTACTATCCCTTCTCAGCATGAAGTGATAATCAGGAAATATCATGTCTGTCCCTTCTTTACTTTCTGTAAAGAAAGTGGTCTGGATATATTAGAAGAGAGCAAATGAATAGGTGCACACACCTATGAATACATTGTCTTCAAAAGATGCTGCAGTGACTGGGCTGACATAATGCATAGCAAAATGAAATACAGTTTGGGAGTTTCAGAGCCTCTGAAAGCTTATCCTGGAACACTGATTATTTATCTTCCATCTCTTCCAGCTCTGTAGAGCAAAACAATTGTTCAGGCTTTCCTCTACAGCATTATTTCCCAGTAATATTTCTGGCTGCTAACAAGAGTGTAGAATATAGATCACAGTTCTTCCCATTAACCTAACACAACTTGCCTTTCACTGCCTAAAATTTCAATACAGCACAAAAATAACCCCAAATAATAAAAAGAGCCCCATACAACTTTGCACAAACAGCAATGAAAGTATTTTTTCTAGCTAGGTAATTAATAACAGAAATAGTAATTAGAAACATTAAAAGATAAATTTTTAGTGAGTCTACAGCTTAAGCATCAGTGGCTTTCTGCAGTCACTTGTATTGCTATAAAACTTAAAGAAATTCATGTTTGTTTAAATCAGGATTGAGATTTGCTTTTTTTTTTAATACCCTTTATATTTAAATGAAAAGTTTTTCTATGGTACTCTAGTAAGATATACTTAAATAAAATCCAGTTTAAATAAATAAATTTTTTTGGAAACTCTCTGTATAAAAAAGTTTATCACCACTCTCACAATGCATGCAGAGATGCAGCTATAGAACAGATCTATAGTCAAAAGATTCAGTTTTAGAGTTCTATATGCTTTGTATTATCTTCATTATTCAATTGCAAGAAACTGTGTTAATTAAGATTATGAGGTAGTATGGAGGCTTTGCCAGTATACAGACAGATATTGTACATAATATATACAGCTGTCATCTCCTTCCATAGAGACTGAGTACTGTCACAACAACATAGTATACTATGTGACCACAATAAACATTTTGATCCAACCAAAGAACTTTTTATTTCTTCTTGCTACCTCCAGAAGAGATCTTTAGAAAATATAATGAATAACTAGAAGACAAAACCAGATGATTATGTGTATATTCCCTGTAGGAGACAAGACTTCACAGCAGGTAACTGATATCAGTGAATACTAAAATCCCTGCGCAGGTATTATTCTGTTATTTCTGAAAAAACAAAGTAGAGATATCTGACTTCCCACAGCTACATTCTGAATCAATTAGAATTAGACTGAAAGTCTTCTGGAGTTATTCACTAGAAGTAAAAAAACTGCTCTTAACATATGTTTGTTTCATATTTAGAGCAGTATATACTATTTTCTTAATATTGCTATAAATATCTTTTGAGGTGTTTTGATTTGGGAACATAATTATCTTTGACCAGCAGTTTTGCAAGACCTTTGGGAAAAAACAACATTTTTTTCTTTTTAAAAGAGAACACAGATAAAAATATGTGTTGCTGCAGATGGCAGATATCAAAAACCTGTTCACAATATTAAAAAGTTTAAGAAACACATTTAAAACATCATCTGGTATGTTTTGGAATTGCCATATTTAAGAGCAATTTATCCTTGAATGTCTACACAGGAATGAATAAATGCTTTACATCTGAACTGAAAGAAAAGAATGTCTGTATGTACTATCAAACTTTGGAATTCAGCAGCAAAATATCACTGACATAAGCCTTGAATTGACTACGGTTTTAAAGGTGTATCAATTGACTGATTGATCTACCTATGTTTTGGCAAAAAAAGGCACTGCTACTCCTTTAGACAGGTGGCTTCCTTCAGTCATTTTCTAGAAATGTGCAAAACAACAGCTTCACACTGTTATGTCCAAATTCATACAGCTCAACATTTCTTTTCTGCCACATCTGATACAGTGTGCAGGTCCCTCAGGTTCTCTTATTGTTAAACTCTACAGAGAAAGTAATCATTTGAGCCACTCATGTGATAAACCAGCACCTGAAAGACTCAAATGTCAAGATGTTTTCATCACATCAACAGCAGGTCTTAGTCTTAATCTTTCCTTGGTTTATGCCACTACTTTGCCTTTACTTTGCTGCAAAATGTGGAATTGCCTTGTATATGCTAATGGGAAGTGCCTTGCCCATTAGTTCTCCAATTTCATCTATATTACCCTTCACCTGTTAGTGAACAAGGCAATGGCGCATATTATTCTCCCCTCGATGCACATCCCATTAGACTTCAGTGTAGAATACACTCCCCTTGTGTGTAACCAAGATGAGATTCATAGAGATTTCCATTTGTGTTTACAAGAGCATTGTTTCTTTCGTATACAATCTGTGCTTTTAATATTCATAGAAGACCCACAGACCCAGAGCTTGGATCTGATCCCAGCTTCTCCTAGGCTCAAAGAAGTAATCATCCAGAGTTATGGCTACCTTCCACCACCTCCAGAATATCCAACATTCCTTCTGACAACATAGATCAATTTGCAAGTAATACTAGGTACTTATTGCAAAGTACTTTGCTACAAATCAACTCTGGGAACTCTGGGTGATCACATGCTTTTAAGAGTCAATATATTTCCAAACACAGCTTGTATGAAAGAATTCCTGAGACAGAGAAATTTCTTTGTTCATATTTAGAACTTCAGTATTATCTGTAAGTTTATACATACTTTAATTCATATAAATGTGTTTTGAATTAAGTTAAAATTCTGATGAGTTCAATTACAGTTGATGATTCTGCCCTGTACTTTAAATATTGCTGTGAATTAGCACTGTATGCTTTCCAAAACACCATGATGTTATACAATCAGGAAAACAATAATGTATCAAAATAGAGAACAACTGTCAACAATATTATATTTAAGTTCTCTTCTTCAACTATAGGAGATAGTATAAATAATCTGTTTTACACTTAAATACACAAAAATCAGTGCTATGAAGAGATACAGCCTTAACTTTACTATGAACTGCCTCTGAAATCTACGTGCCCATCGCAACAGCTTACATTTTCAATGTCATGCTGAAACTTAGAAATATAAATTGTTATCTACCAAACTCTGACAGAACTATAATCAATTTTTTATCTGTGTTTGGATACTGGAAGTCATGGTAGATTTTCTGTCCTCCTTCTGTAACTCTCGTGAAGTATTTTAGATGGCTTCCAGGGAAAATGCTTTACTATGGCTAATTTGAACCTATTTACAAAAGAAAGTGAAAGAACACTCTTTGTACCCTGTTAGTCACAAACATTTCCTAGTCTCATCCTGTCACTTCCCCATGGGGGCTCCTGGTGCCATTCTTGAACGTACAATACCTAGTTCTATTGAAAGGCTATGGGGACTGCTTGTTTCATCCTTTTCATCTTTAATTAAAGTCAGAATACAGATTTTTATTTTTATTTTTTTTTTTTACACGGTGTAGTTTCAAGTCTATAGGGACTACATCAATATAGAAGATAATCTATATTCTCAATTTAATGTTCAGCAGATGCAGCCATGGAGGAAATCCTCTCATAAATTACAGCATATTCATAACAGTATATTTTTGGTGACCAGAGAACTATAAAATTGCTATGTATCCTGAAATGAGTTTATAACTTGGATTTACAATCTAATGTGTTTGTCTGAAAGCTGACTTCCAAATGTGCTTTCAGTATTAATGTTATTTACTGAAACTAACCTTAGAAAGTGTATTATAAATTAATAAAATAACTCAAAAGAAAATTTTAATGTACAGCGTAACAGTATACTCACTTTGAGCTGCAGTACTGGACTGAATCCTAAAAATGTCATAATCTGGGGATTTTACTTTTTTTTAAAGCCATGAACATGAACACTCTGGGTAGACTTTTTTTTTTTCCCCCTCCAGTTTTAGAGATAAATTGATATGTAATCAAAACCACCAACAATCTACATACCATTTGAATGAAGCTTAAGGATTGTTTCTCAGCATTTGGATAGAATACGTTCTTCAGGCTTACGAGTATTAGGAATCTGCAAACACAGCTCTGAAATATCTAATGAGGTCTCAGTGACCTAGAAAATGCAGTGCATGGAAAGCAGTTTGAAATAGTGAGATTTGTTCAGACAGTAGCAAATAACTGCCCTCATGGAAAGATAAGTATGGATACATCTGTGTGTGTGAAAGAATGGAATACTTGCTCTTTCAATTAACATTAACAGAGTTGATTGGAATTAGGAAAGCAAAGTGAAAAAGTGAGTCTTGCAACAGTTATTATATTTGTAAATTCCCAGAACCCTTTTTCAAGTGATTAAGTGGGAATTTCATGCTTCACTTAAAAGAAAAAAAAAAAAAAAAAAAAGCCTGATCTTCAAAGAGAGGAAAGAAGGATAGTAGAAGATTGAGGAAAGAGGCAAGCTGAGGGTGTATCTGCACACATGCTTGCAGACAGACATTGTGTATATATGGCCTAAAGGTTAAGGTGGCTGCGTATGTGAAAACACTGACAAACTATGTATTAATGTAGTGCAAAGCTCTGAGCTTATAAGATGAACTGAGATTCCTTTTTAAAAGTTGTAGTTCTTAGCTACACTCATTTTTCTATTAATGCAACTGAAATAGAAAACTGTTAAGCATCCCTAAATGAGAAATCTTATCTTTTCCTTTTTTTTTTTCTGTCTGGATTAAGACCAGTGAGGCTTTCAGAACTAGTCATCTAGATCATGTAATGTAGTTTATGTAAATAGTGAATTGGTTGGGAGGACAACTGTGGACAAATTGCCTAACAGTTGGAAAAAAAATCTGAATTTAGAGTGCAGAGAGAGCACCATTACCCTTTAATGTCTGCCTTTGAGACGTTAATTATTAGTTACTGGATTTCCTTGACTTTTCAGGCAGACAACTATTTTTAGTAAAGTAAGATTTGAAGAGAAACAATACATAAAATCATCTGGAAATACACACACTGTTTCATTAAATCAGTCATCATGCTTGAATAGGCTAAATAAAAAAATATATTAAATATTTCCTTGATGAAGAATGAGATCACAATATCCAGGTCTTGAAGAAATGGGTAAAAGGCAGATTTTGTAGCCCATGGGACAGTAGTGAGGTCAAGAAAGCAACATTATTTAAGAAAAAGATTGCTCAGAACAAAGTAAATACTAAAAAAGAATTGAACACCATAGACACTTTACTGTTTCTACCTAACAGCACAGGTAACCTTTTGGGATTTTATGTAGAATAATTATAGTTCAGAATATTAATTTCCCCACCTGCTTTTACAAGCACTGATGAGGTTTTTTTGCAGAATAAAGGAGAATTTGGAGATAAAGAACTTTATTAAACTGCCTAGAAAGAAGTGGACGATTTTTTGCTAGAATTAGGAAAGCAAATGACAGATCCCAACAAGCTCAAAACTGAAACTTTAAGCAGGGTTTTAGCTCCATTCAGTTCACTGAAGACACACTAAGAGTAACAACTAGCTTCATCTCAAACAGGAATTTGTCTGGTAGAGGTTAACTGGTTCCTGTACAGACAAGAATTAAACACTGCACTTTCCAAATATGATTAAACAAAGATAAAATAGGTACAATATATAAACTGCTCTGGCAGGAGGAACTGAGAATGCTTCTACATGCATGTGCTTATAACCTACAACATAGGAATGGGGAATTAAAAATGAAATGTGTAGGCAGCACAACAAAAATTACTTTCCAGAAAATTTCAGGCTTGTGTTGCAAAGATCTCCTTTTTAGCCAAGAAGGAATTCTTGCCTGAAGTTCTTGGAAACATAAAAATCTAGGCCATCAGTTTAGTCAACTGACTTAGGTATTCAGCTGCCAGAATTTTGTATTCAAAAATTTTATATTTTGTCCTAAACTTTCACAAGGAAGGTGACACCACAAGTTCTTCTAGCCAATTAGTCTGCCTTTGGCAGCGGCCAAAAGCACATGCAGATGTAAAGGTAAAAGAACAGATCTATTAGGGACCTATCTTTTCTTGATATATTGTGAATGACTAGCAAGGGCTGCACTTTTCATCACAAATCACCCTTCATTTTTCATGGGTTATATTGAATTCTCTTAATACAAATGTCTATGTAACACCTCCAAGCAGATAACAATGGACAACAAAAATGAAAAAGTCAGGAAAAGGACTGCCTATAGTTCGTAAAATATCATACTAAAAGAGATATTAATAAATACGGTTTTTATACTAAGGCCAATTGTACTTGGAACAGCAGAAGCAGAAGTGGTTGCTGTGAAACAGGTTTCTGGAACTTTCAGTTCCCAAATATTCTGTGCATCAATATACAGTATAAGTATGTAAGATATGTTCAATACATAAGACGATAAATCACATAAAATAGGTATCCTGTAGCCACAAATGCACACTCCATGAACTTTGATTTTGCAGCAAAAACCACCCAAAGAGTCATGCCTAAGAAACTGTAACAGTGGAAAAAGGCACTTAGCTTTTGATTGCAAACAATCAGAGGATGATTATTTAATGACAAACTCAGGAAGTCTGATGCAAAGCCTCTCTTTGCATAGCCTGCTTCTTGAAAGTAAGTATTAACTATACAATTGTGGTGCAAATAAGCAGTCTTTTAAAAAAGTGTTATGTTTTCATCACCTGCATGGAACAGGTGATGTGCAAACAGCACATTCTTTACATCTTGGGAATTCACAGAAATCCTTTGGCAATAGTCAGAGAACTGCAGACATTTATGCATCTCGTCCATCTTCAGTAGAGGTGCACCTCCCAGGAACACAATAACCATAATAGTACCCATCACAGAAGTTATTCTCCTCAATTGAACGGGCACAGTGAAACCATGGGGCCAAAGCTGAGGTTGAAATGGCTGTACAATTGCAATCGATGAGAAATGTTTGTGTCGTAATTTACAAACCAAGGAAGGAATGGCTGTCCTGGTGTCAAGACAGCATGTATACACTATTAAAACTAAAACATCTCACCTGGAAAACTGAAATACTTTCTTTGTTAGAGAACAGGCTCACTCACAACTCTGATATTTTCCTATTATCAGGATCTCTTACTGAAGTACCAGATCAAACTATAAAACTTTCTAATGAAGGTCAGAAAATAGGGATTTTTTATTTTTTTTTTCTGAAGGAAATGTTTAATAATTTCCTTCTGGTACATGCTGATACATTTCTTCTGTTAGAGAACTGAAAAATAAAAATAACATTGTCATTATAACCCCAGTCAGCATAAATTATGGAAAATGATGCTGCAATATGTCCAATATATGCTTCCCACTGTGAAGCAGTATCCTGCTTAATCTTGAAGATATCAGGAAAAATGTTTGCCAGGCTTTTCAAGAATAAATATGAGGACACTTATTGAAAAGAAGCTACAGAGGGCAGCTAAGAGAAATTAATCTTTACAGACAGTATGGAAATTATAGTATGGAAATTAGAGATACCATATCAGAAAAAAAACCAAAAACCCAACAAACAAAACACAAATGAATACTGCCAATCAAAAAAGGGTTATTGAGGCTATGACAAAGAAGTACATACCCTTCAAATACTTGAGATCATATTAAAATGAAGAAGATAGAAAGAAAAATGAACCCTGGCAGATTAAATGTAAAAGCATAACCAAACGGTCTAAAGAGGTAGCTGGAGGAGCAACCAGTAGAAGAAATAAGTAATAATAAGATTTATTATCTTCCTTGAAATATATCTGGAGAAAGACACATGCCAGAGATTCTGTAGTGCCAGTTGGTGGGGAAGGTACAAAAGGAATGTCAGACCAGCTATGGCCATTCCAGAGAAACTATATCAATTCTCTGTATTCACTGTGGAAGAAACTAGGAACCATCCCTTGGTAACCCCTTGTCTGGCAGAGAAACATTAGAGTATCTGACATTACAGAGACTGTAGAATTTATTACAGAAAACACTGACAAAAATGAAAGGCAATAAAAACCTAGGGACGGATGATATTCACTCAGGGTTTCTAAGAGAACCCAGAGATGGAATGCCTGTACTACTAGTAATAGTATAAAATCTCTTCCTTAAATCTGCCATGATACCAGAGGAAGGGAAGGGGAGGAGAAATCTGAGGAACTGCATAACTACATGTAATCCTGATGTTGGTGCCAGGCAAATAAATACAAGAACAGATGTTTTCTACTTGGGAATCATAGTTTTTAAAAGGCAAATCCTGAAGTTCTTTGGAAGAATCATGAAGCATGTGTATC
Source organism: Coracopsis vasa (assembly GCA_026283785.1). NCBI lineage: Eukaryota > Metazoa > Chordata > Aves > Psittaciformes > Psittacidae > Coracopsis > Coracopsis vasa. The sequence goes on along the minus strand of JANHGB010040609.1, from coordinate 20,152 downwards.
ATCCACTCAAGGTCCAGTAGAGATAACATTAATCTCTAACTGACTTTTGACAAAAGTCCATTACCAAAGGACAAGTTAAGGCTGGCAGCAGTCTGAAAGTAATCCAAGTATAAGGACCATAACACAATGGAACGAATATAATTGTACTATATTCATCGTACCTAAAAGTTATTGCTCTGCCACACCTTGAACACAATGTGTATCACCCATCTCAAATCTCAGAAAATTTCAGAAAGGTGTTCAATAACTACTATCAAAAGTACAGAACCACTGCTTTATGAGGAAGAACAGCATGGTCTATGGTTCATCCATCAGTTAAAAGGATGTATTTGTGTGGATTTCAGAAGTCTAAACCATCAGAAGAGAAATAGAGATGGTGGATCAGGACTGGTCATCTCTTACAATACAAAAAATGGGGACTAGTAAAGAAACCAGAAGGTACATTCCAAACAAAATGAGAGTATACTTACGGAAGTCCTCGCTAGGGAAGGCTATACCTACGCAAAGTCTACAAGGGCTCAAGGGGAGACTGATAAAGACAGATGAAAGACCCATGAATAACTACATGCATGTAACCATATCTGTCTGATTAAAACAGCTGGTAACTGCTTTTGCAATCTTGCTCTTCCCTTTGCATCCATGCATGGCCACTCCTAGTGACAGACTCCTAGACTGGATGGAACTATTGCCTGATCCGCTGTGGCCATTGTTATATTGTGCAGAGTTAAAGCACTTCCAGAAACATGCCACAGTGGAAAGGAAACGGTCTATTTTAATTATCCCAGGCAATTTCAGTGGCCACCAGCTCACTATTCCTTGTAAGCTAATTCTGAGGTTTGAGGTAACAAATATTAATCTACTTTTTTTTTAATATACAAGTAGTTCTATTTAACAGTATTTTATTTGTTTAGCTACTGCATAGCAATGATTTGGCCAAATTTTTCTGGGTACTTTACTTCCCTGGACAGCTGCATAAGCCTTCCAATTGATTGCATAGCTCAGCTATTACAATTGTACAAATATTAGCTATTTGATTTTAGGGAAGTTTTTAAAAGTAATTGTCAAACAATGATCATGCTTTGATTAAATAAATATTGCTATTGAAGCACTAGTTAGGACATAATTTAAATTTGCCATGAATAATTTGTTACCCTATCTGTCATTATAACTGATTTAAACTGTGGATGTATTTGTTGGAAAGCCATCCTATTTTGCAAATTTGACATCAATAGCTGTTTCACGAGTGTATTTGACATTGTTTCTAACATTATTTTATGCCAATCACATTTACTCTAAACTGCTTATTACTTTATTGCTGAAACTGGCAACATGTATTTATTCAGCTTTTTACTTCAGAATCAGCAGGCTATCGCTTTATTAATCAGATCCAACCTTGAGGATTATAGTCACCAGTTTCAAGTTTATTTAATTGCTGCTATTCAGAAAACAAGAACTTAATAATGCAGTTACGTTTACATCTTTGATGATGAGCTGCCTTTTCTCATGCTTCATTGTGTCTGGAACAGACTTTCTATATTTATTTTTTTTCACCTTTCTCACTGCATATAATATCTCTTACATTATTCTAAAGCCTTTTGGAATGTTAGCTGTTACATACATACTAAGTGCAAAAATGAAATATCAGTTATAGAAATAAAGGACAAAGCATTAATTGGCTAAAAGAGTTCAGGAAAGTTAGTAAAGCATCTCTGACTGAAAAAATCAGAGCCACAACAATTTCTTCTCAGCTGGGAAAAGTGTTTATCAATAAAAAGGGATAAAACAAAAATAGAGAAAAGAGCTGGGATTTGCTTCTTTGGACTTTTCTGGGAAGATCCATGAAGGGCACTTCTACTTTATCCTAGATTCCCTGCAATTTATAATCATACAGACAGTTACCAAGCTACCAGTATGGGTAAATAAAATCACATAAATCATAAAAAACTATGGCTATGTCTTCATACTAGTGAGATCCCGTACAAGCAGATTTGTAAAGCTCAGCTGTGGGTACTGAAACCCCATCATCCACACTACATATTTCACACTGTGTTATGGACTGTTTTTAGTCTTGACCCCAAACACTAAAATGCCTAGGCATTTGAGCAGATTAGGTATACTGCTAGAAGCACATCTTCAAATTTTGTTTTAAATAAAAGACATTCAGTTTGGCTGCTGTAAGATTGCTCTGCAACGAGAAGTAAAGCATTTTATGAGTGGTATGAATGAGATAATTTTGGAGTCCCAATCAGAATCAGATGGAGACTAAGCTCTTGCACATAGTAAAAATAAATATTCATCTTCTCACTAAAATTGATTCTTCAGTGCTAGCTACGTATTTTGCAAGAAAGGAGGATGTACTGCAAAGCTGCTGCACTCTCTGATCCTTCAGTTCTACAAAGAATATTACACTTAGGATTTGCATGTATCATGGCGATCTCTAGTATCTCCTTTGATAAATCCTCATTAGCCTTAAAGTTTACAATCTAATGTAATATTGATTTTTGTATGATTGACCACTACTCAAATGAATGCTCTGTGGTTGTTCTTCCCCCTAAGTTTTGCTGTATAATGCTTCTATTACTTTTCTACAGTCATCTATGCATTTCACAGTCTATCTCAATAAAATCAGATTATAGAAGAAATTAACAGCTCTTTGCCAGCACTTCCACCAGAAAGAGGATAGCATTATTCTTAGAGCTATAAGTTCATGCAGAAAGTTGTAAAGAAAAATTTAAAAAATTCTGGATTCTCATCCTCCCCTCCCAACCCATGGTAAACCAAAAAATCCCTGAGCTAAGCCGCTATTTCTTCACATTATACATGGAAAATTTCTCCACTGATCTATTAGTTCAGCAAATAGGAAGAGGGAGATGGATAGAAACTGTTTTTACATTCACTAATAGCAGAGATCATGTGAGAATGCTCCAAGCCGCAAGTCTCAAATATATGCTTGAATATGGAGTACCACAGATCTTAATTTCCCCAGATCTGAGCACTACAAAGGAAATGAAAAGTAAAGTGAAAAGCATTAGGCAGGACTTTATAATGGAAGGAATTGAGGCAGCAGTACTATTCATTGCTAAGCCCTTGGTTATTTTTAAAGGAAAGGCTTATACCTTCTGAGACCTGAAAGCAACCTGCAGCCTACTGGAAAGAATGAAGGGAGATAAAGTCCAAACAGGATACTTTGATTGACAGCATGCAGACATGTCCACAAGTACTGAAATCATAACCAATATTTCATATAGAGTCACATGGAAAAATACTAACCTGGCTCATACAAGTTTTAAGAATTTGTATATGTTAAGAACAAACATGATTTCTAATCACTGTTGGGTTTTGCTCTTTTTAATGGCGTAGGGATAAATTCAGTGATGAAGTTTTCATGAAGTCATTTGCTTGACCCTTAAACATCAGTGCTGACGTATTTTGTCTGATTCACCTTGAAATTGATGGTGTTAACTCCTAACCCCAATCTAAACATACTTAGAGTAATTTTCATAGGCAGAAAAGGTATCTTAGGATAATGAAAAAGGGAAAAAGATGTTAGACTTAAGTTTATGCTCTGTTAGGCCCTGTCTAGACCAGAATCAATGTAATTCAAATACCCTGAAAGTTAACCACATTAGCAGATCCAGTGTAATACAATTCTCCAGAAACAGCTCGATGCTACTGCAGTGGGAGGGAATCTTTAGCCTATTGCCGACTTTTTACTCCCACAAACTATCTCATGTTAGAATCATAGAATTATTTAGGTTGGAAAAGACTTTAAGCTCATCAAGTCCAACAGTTAACCTAGAACTGCCAAGTCCACCACTAAACCATGTCCCTAAGCAACACACCTACATGTCTTCTAAATACCTCCAGGGACGGTGACTCAATCACTTCCCTGGAAGTATGTTCCAATGCTTCAAAACTTAAATGTTTTCAGTGAATAAATTTTCTTCATGTCCAATCTAAACTTCCCCTGGAGCAACTTGAGTCCACCTCCTTTTGTCCTATTGCATGCTACTTGGGAGAAGACACTGACACCTACCCCACTCCTTTTCTCCAGACTAAATAACCCTAGTTTTCTCAGCTGATCCTCATGCGACTTGTGTTCTAGACCCTTCACCAGCTTTGTTGTCCTTCTCTGGATCCACTCCAGCAACTCAATGTCCTTCTTGTAGTGAGGGGCCCAAACCTGAACACAGTATCCAAGGTGCAGCCTCACCAGTGCTAAGTACAGGGGGCAGATCACTGCCCTGGCCCTCCTGGCCATGCTATTTCTGATACAGGCCAGGATATCGTTGGCCTTCTTGGCCACCTGGGCACAAGTGGCTCATGTTCAGCAGCTGTCAATGAGCACTCTCAGGTCCTTTTCCTCTGATCAGCTTTCCAGCCACTCTTCCCCAAGCCTGTAGTGTTGCATGGGGGTGGGGCTCAAGTGCAGGACCCAGCACTGAGTCTTGTTGAATCTCATACCATTGGCCAGAGCCCACTGATCCAGCCTGTCCAGATCCCTCTGTAGAGCCTTTCTACTCTCAAGCAGATAAACACTCCCACCCAACTTCATGTCATCTGCAAACTTACTGAGGGTGTACTTGATCCCCTCATCCAGATCATTAATAAAGATATTAAGTAATGCTGGCCCAAGTACTGAGCCCTAGGGAACACCGCTTGTGACTGGATGCCAGCTGGATTTAACTACATTCAACATCATACTTTGGGCTTGCCCAACTAGAGAGTTTTTACACCTGTTCAAGCCACGAGCAGTCAGTTTCTCCAGGAGAATGTCGTGGGAAATGGTGCCAAAGACTTTATGAAATTCTAAGCAGACACCAGCCATAGACTCTCCCTCATCCACTAAGTGGGTCACCTTGTCATAGAAGGCAATCAGGTTAGTCCTGCCTTTCCTAAACCCCCACTGACTGGGCCTAACCACCTGAATGAACTGTACATGCCATGTGAAGGCACTCATTCTATTCTTTCTGAATGATCCCGTTCTGCTTGGGTAATTTCAAGCATCTACCCATACCTCATTTTTTTTTTAAGTCCACATAACCTGGTGTCTTTTGTCTTTGTGTTCCACACTGTAACTTGCACAGCTTTTGCCCCATCCTGTACTCAGGTTTCTCTCATGTTTTTATACCATGTTAAAAAGCCTCCCAGACATATTAGAGAAAAGGTGGATGGAAAATAAGGAGAAATTCTGCCTGCTCCACTAAATTTACTATCTAGAGAGATATATAAATTATATGAGATGTAACCCCTATGTATCCCAGTCAAGTCTGTATCTTTTCTTCTTTTATTACTGTCTTGTGCAGCCACAAACAATGGTTTGCCACAGTTCCTTGGTTACAGTAGAGAATCTACACTTCCAAACTGGAAAAATATATACATTAATCATAGCACAATTATAATATATATTGAAAATGCCCTCTTCCTATTAATCCTTGGAGAATTTATAAAAGAGAAGAAGTCTTCCAATAGCATGTTACACATGAAAGCATAACCACTAAAGGAAATACTGGTTTCAAAATACCAGATTTTTCTGCAACAAAATGGGCTTCTTACTTATCTCTACCAGTAAGCTTACAGATAGGCATGGCTTCCAGTTTGCCAGCTTACAAAGAGATGAAATGTCACCAGTTTCATTATTATAGGTCAAAGGAATATAAGCCAAAAGCAATACAGTATTTAGGAAACGGATGTTGATAATAAAAGAGCCACTCTAATTTCCTGTGGAGTTCTTAAATTAGCTCATCCCATATGCTTACTGGTTCAGACTGATAGCTCTGCGAGATAAGCACTTTTACATAACTCATTGGTAAGTAACTGATTTTGTTCTTAGAGAACAAAAACTGTGTTATGTTAATGTTATAACTGCAGATTTATGCTACAGGAAAGGCCAGCTACTTGTTTTCTATCTGTCTTTGCTGATTATAGATGAACTAAGCTGTAACGTTTCCATGCAGCCAGGTTTTAATACAATCTCAACTATAAATATTAGCATGAAAGGTAAACCATACTTTATTCTTAATACACGTTTGTAATTCCTATTAATTCTGGTGACAAAATGCCTGTGCAGTCAGAGAAAACTTAGCCTTGTTACTATCTAGAAAAAAAAAATAGTTTGCAGATCAGAAAGGCAGTTAAATGTAGGGAACCATTAGTACACTTTTTGCAAAATTCTCATTTCCTGCGACTGAACGATATTCATTACCTTCTATTGGCAAAGCTTGGGTCAGCCAAAACATTAAAAAGAAATATATACTGCAGTAAAGCATTTGTAGCACTTATTTAAAAACAAATAAAGTTTGCATGGCAGATCAGACTGCAGCATTCATAGCGCTGTTAGTAACTTCACAGCCACTAGAATCACATAGTTATTCAGAGAAAAAATTACAATATCTTTAGGCAACAAAGGACATTTCTGGTCATCATGTGAATTCTGTGTGACTCCAACTCTCTTACAAACCCAGGATTTTCTTCTTTGTACTAAGTATGGGAAAGCCTGTTCCTTTGAGAGTTAGAATAGCTTTCGAAGACTTCTGATTTAAATTTCAAACTCTTGATCATAGTAAGGGAGTAAATGTTTTTATCCTGAAATTGAAAATTGGGTTCTTTAGCTCTATACCAAGTGAAAATATTAAGCATTTTGTTGTATCCACTATGTGAGCCAAGTTCCCCACTGTGCCTTCAAATCCACAGTGAATGAACCATATTTGGATCTGCTTATCAGAGGGAGACATTTAGAAAGACAATGAGCCTGTCCTGCTGGACGGAGACTCCTGATGCTTTTAGATAGGCCTGCGGTGAACTGCAAAATGGGCCTTAAAATCAGGCTGACATGGTTGCTTAACAAGCTGTGGTATTAGCTGTTGGCTCAGAGAATTTCTAGTGTCACCCACAGGGCTGATGATGGCAGCCATCATAATTAGAATGCATGAATCAAAAACACCAGGTGAAGATTTTGCCTTGGAAGAAAGAAAAGACAGAAGGAGGGAATTATCATGCCCTTTGACTATTAAGCTGCTGCATGCAGCTGGATCAGTGACCAACAGTGACTGGGCGGATTATGCTACGGAGATACTTGCTATAGCCTTATACTTCCCACACCCAGTGGCTGTCAAAGCAAACGCTGTGAAAGACTTCAAAGAAAGTGATACAAGAGGCTACATGGGAGAGAAAGGTAACCCCACTAAGGGGGGTAGAGGGTGGGGAATAGCCCAGGCTTTTCTGTTTAGCAAACAATTTTGTTTAGAATTGGTTTATTTTATGAATTCTATCACTCCAAATTCATCCCTAAAAATGCTAAACACTAATGTTTGCTGAAGTGGAAAATCTATGTAATCTTAACTGATATGACCTTGAAAGGGATTTGCTGAACTTCTGTATGACTGGATAATTTCCCAATCTTTGTAGACTCTTGATTTTAAAATCTGCCTAACAAAAGCTCTGCCAGGAAAGCCGTTATTACAAAGATGCCTCTCAATAGGGAGAAGTGGGCTAATTGCAAGCTCTTCAGTGAAATAAAGGACGGTTTTGCAAACAACTAGAGAATTGACAAAATACACCACATTGCTGTTAACAAAAACTGTGGGGGAGAAACATCAGAAATGGCAAAGATGTCTAATATAAATAAATGCTATAAGACTAGCTAGAAGAGGCTATACAAGATTTCAGAAAATTCATAAACAGTAATTGCTTGTCTGACCTTGATGTGACTACAGAAATTCCATTAACTCAAAAATCTTGACATTTAATTACATACTAAAAAATATTTTCCCATTTATTTTGACAGGGTCTACAATAATCCTGCATTCGACTTTTATCCATGTTTTCAGCTGCTTTTCCCACACTGCAATTTATTCCCAAAGTCACAAATAAACCCCTTCATATTAGACTATACTCTTACCTAGGATGTTCCTTATTTCCCTCTAAAATTTGAACTGAAACACCATTCAAGGTGGGTTTCACAATGACATTGTGCCCTTCACCTGTTGTATTATGCAGCTAAATTGAACCTCCCTGCAAATCATTCACCCGAGATTACAAAAATTCACTGAGGAAGACTGCAGTAAATTATTTTATACAGAAGTGTAAGACTGGTGAAACAATGGCACGCTTTATACTAAGGAAAAAACTTACTATATTTGGAAATGATAAATAACATTTGTAAATTAATATTAATCTAGAACACTTCACTAAAAAAAAAAAGGAAAATATAATCAAGATATTGCAGCCAAACTGACAATCGGTGTGACGAAATGTGCTGTTTTAAGTGCTAATGAAGAAGGTTTTGTTTTCTTGCTCCCATGGTCTAAATGAAGTAGACTCTAGGGACACAAAAAATCAGAATACTGCATATTAACTGCATAAATATACTTTGGAATTACTGGATTCTAGCAATATCTGAAGTGTTTTTTCCTACTTTTATGTAATTGCCAATGAAAATGTGTTTTTTTCCTTTTCATACCTTAATCTCAGCTTTGAGGTACATGATTATTCTGTATTAGTTGCACTATCTGTATTTACCTACTGTTTGCCTTTCCAACTCAGAGTCACCATACAAACCTTTTTAATTTAAACACTATGTATTTCTTTTCCTGTATCAGGACAAAATCTAATCTTGTTGGACAATTTCCCAACTTCAAATAATAATCTCAGATCATTATTCGATTTGAAAAAAAATGCAATTAAAATAAAGAAAATATTAAAAATATTTTATCATTTCACATGAACCAGGAAATATAATGGTTTTCAAAAGCAGTTTGATTATATATGCTTATCTTTCTACCCAAACTATTATGCGCATAATATGTGAAACAAATTGCACTTGGGTTTTTTTTTGTGCACCCAGCAGTCTGGCAGGAGCAAAAGAATTTTTAGTAGTTCCTTATTGCAAAACAGCATAATACAGAATCCTATAGGATTCCAAAAAAATGTATCACTCAACAGCCTGGAACTAGGTCATAAGCTATATTTGCAAAATACACTGGGAGCATAATATTCTACTTAAAAGATCCATAATATTATATGTATGTTTATATACCTAGTGTAACAGACCAATAAGCAAATGTAATATTTTATGGCTTGCAAAATTTATAGTTCACCATTATTCCTTAAAATTTTCATTGAAATCATCGATACTGCACCTATGTGTGTGTGCATATAGAACTCTGACACTAGTAGATATTTCTTGATGTCACACATGTGGCTAAATACATAATAATAATAATAATAATGAAAAAAGACATTAATAAGACTGAAATCCTTCCCTGTCTTGGTTCTCCTTATTATATTACTCTCTTATACTTTCTGGTAGAAGTTACATCTCAAATTTTTTTTCTTTTTTTTTCTTTTTCGCTTGATTTTGTTTTTTGGTTTTACAGCCCTAAGGCACTCCTCCTGTCTGAGTAACTGAGAAAGTAATCCTTGACTTCTGCATTGCCTACCTGTGATCCTCTCCCTTCAGTCTATCTGAAATCAGTCTCAGCTCACATCTCTTTAACATGTGTTTACATCGTGCCACCTTTTCTCCCACCATAACAAGTTAAGTTTTCTCACATGTAAAGATTCTCTCTCCAGCTACAGAACCCCACCTCCTCAGTCTTGCTTGCTTTTCCCTATTTCTGCAGCACCACTGGATAAACAAAAAAAAAGCACATCTTTGCCTGCATGCAAAGTTACCTTTCCTTCGCTTGTTAAAACATTGCTATTAGTATTATTAGCAATGTTTTATCTTTCTTTTAACCAGTTCAAATCATAACATACTACGATAGCTCTATTAACTTCAGTACACTTGTCTATGCCAGACAAGCTCTACCCAGGTTTTTAACAGGAAACTTTAGAGCTAAGGAAAAGAACACAGAGCAAATAAAATTGCTTCTCTCTCTCTCTCCCTCCCCCATTGTGTTTTTAAGTGCAGTTTCCATTTATACTAATCTAACATCTGTTTCTTTCATTCCGGGTTTACTGTTATTTCAGTCTCTAATGCCAACAAATACTGAACATGCCTTGTATTTGAGATTAAGCCCTTTAATTGTACACTTTTGAGGGGAGCTAGTAAGTTTTCTTATTTACTTGTTTTCTAAAAACTTCAGAAATGCAGCATATAAAATACCATTTGCTGCACAATATTCTCTGTAATTATTTTGAGGTTTCAAACACACTTTGACAGCCCGCTCTTCAGAATTCGCCCCCTGACATTTCATTGGCTCTTGAAACTCATCTCAAGTGAAAAAGAAGGGGTAGACATCAACTAGATGAGATTAGATGTATAAACAATAAAAAAAGACGTGATTATTACTGTTTCATTGATTTCAGCACATCATAAAAAGAACCAAGATGGTTCACATTACACCTTTCCTTTTTTCTTCTACACTGATCATAGAACCTCTTCAGAAGAAGAGAATATTCAAGGCTTCCTTCCATCCTCTATTCATTGTGTTGGTAGTTGCTGAGTTTGTGGTTTCTGCTCTATCAGCCAACGTGTGACTGTCACCCTGGAAAAAAGTTCTTTACTGACTTTTGCAATCAGCACATCCTCAGGAATATATTGACAACCCTCCTACTTCTCTCTTCAGAAGAAAAAATTATGAAGGAAATACTGCCCTGCAGATCCTTTTCTCTCTGTCTCAAATGGTGAGGGAGAGAAATAGATGAAGGCAGTCCAGCAAATTTCCTTGCTTTTCTCAGCAGGGAGGCTTGCATGTGGTTGGGCATAGCAAGAAACATGATTTCCACAGGGCCTCAGGCAGCAGCCAAAATTCACAGCAGGGGATGAATCTATGGCCACTTCTGAGGCTACAGAACTGCACATAACACAGGCCTCTCATTATAAGGTTGGACAACCCTCTGGAGACTTTCCGCTGTTGCCTTATTAACAAGAAATGAGTGGTCTGTGTATGTTACAGGAGTGCTCTGTTAAATATTACTGCCTTGTATTAAGCAGAGTTGTATGTGTGCATTTCTTTTCTGATAAGGCATGAAGAAATCAAAGGGGGAACAAGGATTTACTGTACAAGGATTCCAGCCCCATCTGCAAGGCAACACAGCTTGCGACAGACATGGTAACATCACCGAGCAGAAAAACAAATGGGAGCTTGAGGTTCAGCTCATTTTTCAGCTTTATCTTACACATTTCAGAAGTTTCTCCTGCCACTTGCATGTAATTCTCTAGTAAATTTCTATCACATAGAGTCACTTTTAACAGATTTGAATGGTTTTGATCTTCAATAAACTCTATTCCATTGCTTTGAGAAAAATCTTAGTTACTTTGAAGACATTTCTCTGCTTGCTTGCACTCTGCGAAATTCTCTCTAAAACAATACAAGGTCTAAGTATAAATTAGTCTTCTAAAAGAGACCTTATAGGTACACAGATGATCCTCACCATGTCATGAAAGTTATAGAGCGCAGGCTGCGGGACTGCAGATTACTAGACTATTTAATTTTCATGTGCTTAATGTAAAGTCCAAAAGAGAACTGCACATATTTTGGTTCCTTAAGAACAAACACTTCATGTAATCAAAACTAGTCACTCAGAGAACATGTTAGGGAATTGAAATTAAATTGAGACTGTTAGTGATAAATAGGAAAAGTTGATAATTAAAAGAAACATGGGTTACAAAAAAGGACAAGAGGAAAATACACAAAGGAAAAAAAAAACAAACCCAAAACTATGGCCATCAGAGTTAAACATAACAAATAAAAATGTCAGAATTATTCAATAAGTAGTTTCATTCTGTTTGTAGTCTGAAAGCTCATGATATACATGATGATGGTAATGAAATCTCATCCCTGTCAACAGTAACTGGAGATAATGTTTAACACAGTTTTTAAACCCATCATTTTAAAATCAAAGTGTCAGATAAAGTAGAAGAGTTTTGAAAGAATTAAATGCTGAGTTCTCTGGACAAAAATAACCATTTTTTCTTTTTTTTTTTTTAATATGTGTTGGAGTTGAGTGGGCTGAACTCTAAAGAATCCACAGTCAAAGATATATCATGTCAATATGAGAAAGAATCAGTTGGAGAGTCTTTAAAAGTATGGTCCTGTATGTCTTTATAAGTATGCCACCAGTGGCAAGTAAAACACTGAAGTTCTACTGGAATTATCAAAGGAAAGGAAGTCAACGTAGCTGGTGTTAGTCAAGATGAGTTTATAAAGAACAGGTTTTATCAAAACAATCAATTTTTTATACCCTTATGTATTTGATTGATAAGAATTTTACTCTGAATTTAAGAGTTTGAGTTCCGTGAGGCATACAACTTGATTTTGCAGAGTATCTTGCTTACACAAATTAAGACCATACACATTTTCACACACATTTAACAGTGAAAGTACTGCTTAAATAATAGCTCTTAGAATGAGAGAGTCATTATCATGCAGATGGTGCCTTAACTTCTATTTTCCCTTTATCTGTATTGTTTTATAGAGTGCACAATGGGAAAAGTGACAAATTCAAGTATTAATAAAGTTCTGCAACTGATCTAATATTCCTTAACCAATTTTTACACAATAGCCATAAAAAGCTTTAGAAATGGAACTGTAATTGTTTAGTCTTTTGCTCTCAACAGAATTGTTGTGCTACTTAGTTCCTGAACTAGTGCAAGTGCAGTAATCAAAAACTATCTAATGATCAGCCCATGACATTTAAACTGTATTCACTATCAGATGAAAGCTTGCCATGCAATTGAGAGCACACCTCCACTCTTCAACATTTTGCTGATGCCCAGAAACCTGTGACTGCCTGTTTTCTACCCATACTTCAGCATTGAGCTCATTCCTTCATTTCTTCCCCTTTCAACATTTTTTAGTAGTTCAATAAAACTTAGTTAACTCAGAGCATAATGATATTTTGAGGAATAAGTCTGGCAAAATATTTTCATCTTATATTGCAAAAATTGAGAGTTCAGGACTATCCACCTTTGCTTATCCTTCTTATTTGCATTTCAACATGAGAAAGAATATTTTTGCTAGAAATCTGTAATGTAGACAATATAAGTGACATCACAGTTACAGTTTATTCTTTTTTAATATTGCTTTAAGGCTGAGTTATAGTATTTTTTCCAGGGTGAGAATGAAGAGTAGAAGTAACTCTACTAAACCCTTTAGTAACGAAGAACAAGAAAATAGAAGAAAAAAATGACCATATAGAATACATAACATGAAAGAGGTTCACTACACATATTTGACAGTATAACGGAAAAAGGACATGAAGATATTGATGACCAGAACTCTACTATTC
>JANHGB010040608.1:0-24671 GCA_026283785.1 Coracopsis vasa | reverse complement strand
CCTGATCATCCTTGTGGCCCTCCTCTGGACTTGTTCCAGCAGTTCCATGTCCTTTTTATGTTGAGGACACCAGAACTCTACACAATACTCGAAGTGTGGTCTCACAAGAGCAGAGTAGAGGCGCAGGATCACCTCCTTCAACCTGCTCTGGAACTGCTTACCATGTTAATTCGAAGCTGCTAAATTCCATGATCTTAAACTAGTCATCTCTCCTTGACTGAAGGTGCCCTTTAGCACATGAAAATATTTCGCTTCATTTCAGTCTTTGTACTAAATCTAAGAGAAATAGATATAGAATATTAATCATGTTTGATTAAACACAGCTATACATTTTTCATTAATTTAAATTTATGATGAATCCATCTTGATTTAACTGAAGCATCAGATTACAAAAAACAACTCCATTAAATTATTTTTACTCTAACAAATTTGAGCCAGTCACAAATAACTTACTTAAGATCTGTACTTTTCAGTTTCTTCTCTTTTATGATTGTTCGCTGAGTAGATGAGACTGGAAGGCACCTCTGGTGGTCATCTAGTCCAATTCCCTGTTCAGAGCAGGGTCAACCAAAGCAAGTTACCAAGGACTGTGCCCAACGGGGTTTTGGATATCATATTTGAAGTATGGAGACTCCACGACCTCTCTGGGTAACCTATTCCAGTGTTCAATCACACTGGCAGTAAACAATTTCTACTTTGTGCTTAAATATAATTCTAATTAGCTTTTACATTACCGTTAATTTTATAAATTGTTGGCCACACTCAAATACTAACATGTCAGGAAATGCTTGTGAATAATGTGGGCTTGGTCAGTATTATAAAAAAAGAAACATTGTGAAAAGTCAGACTATAGGAATCTCAGTTTTGACACTTAAAATCAGACACTTTATCCTGCATGAATACCTTTTTCTCACTTGCAACACAGAAGTCAACTTGCTTCACAGAAACACCGTGAGATAAATTCATTGTCATTTGTGAAGCACTCAATTGTGAGGAGTACAATAAAAATTAAAGCAGGGGAATATTAACAGTTTGGTATTCAGAGCAAGGAGTGCAATAAACATGTCATAAGGCTACATACTGAATAAAGACAAAATGTAATTTGAACATTGGCTTGATAAGTAAGCATTGTTCATCCTGCATCCTGAAAGAGGAAGAAGTCCATGGCAAATACATGATCATATCATTCCTAGTTGTGTTTTAGTGTAGAAATTAAAGTGGTCCAAATAAGTATCACACAGGAACTACCTGACTTTGAATGCTTATAAGTTGGCAACACTAATATATACAGCAATATTTACTCTGTGTAGATTAACACAAATAAACATAACAGCATTCTTAAAAAGACTGCTTTATTCAATTAATAATTAAAAAAAACCCAACCACAAATCAGGATCGTTTTAATAAACCTAAATCTTTTTATATGTCTGTGATTTTTTTTTTGAAATGTTAGGCTTAAAGGCATTTTATTTTCTGCTCTACACTGTGAATCTGATGTAATTTAAATACATAAGAGCCCTATTGTTCTGTCATTTATGCCCCATGCACTTCTGCTTTTTAGCATGATTAAACAAAAGGGACATATACTAAAGCTTTCTTGTTTGAATAATGCAACATCAATATTTTACATCTTGGGCTGCATTTCAATTTTTTCCTCAGCAAGGTGAAAGCTTGAAAAAGAAGCAACCTTGCTTGCAAAAGTGTCAATTAAGTTACATTCTCCTCTTTTCCAGAAGAGATACATGTCTCAAAAAATACACCTTACTGAATAGTTGTCATTCTGTTGTAAACCAGTTCTCCAACTGGTGTTCTTATTTTCCAGCAGCATAAAGCAAGCAACAATGTATCTATGCAGCAATTCCATTCTTAACACTTTCTGTATGTTTTTTCAATGGATAGGTTGTGTTTTCACTTGCAGCAAGGAGAAGCAGCACTTTGGATGAATGCACCTGAGTGGACCAAGAGCACAGCACGCTAAAGGGAACTGAGGGATCCAATGCTTTTTACACAAAGCGCAGATGCTCCTATTAGAGCTGGATTCAGCTGTGGAGCTGGTAGCTTTTAGTTTGTCAGTCTCCTTTGGATCTTCAGTAATAGCAGCACCTGGGTACCTTCTCTTCCCTGACTGGAATTGTCTTCCCTGTATGTAGAAGTGTTGCCATTGTAAAGATATTTCTGACACACATTTCACTAAGTGACCCAAGCCCTACACTTATCAAGACATATCTTCTTCTGAACAGCACACTGCTCCCTTGTGTTCCGTTACTTACTTTTGGAGGATCTACGCCCATGAATTTATCTGGCTCCCTGAAGGAACTGCAGCTCCACCCTTCCTAGGAGACGCACCCTTTTGTGATGTCTTCTGTACCTCCAGAAATAAAATGTTAAGAGCTGCATGCTGGCCTCTTGCATAGCAGTTAATGCATCCTTGTATCAGACTCATGGGTTGGTAGATATTTACCAGTAACACAAAAAAGATTTTCAAGGATATCAGGCATGCTGAGAATAAAAAAATATAATCTTCCCGAATATTGGAGCAATCTCATACAATTACAGCCAGTCCATTTTCTTTTTGAGAATTTTCAGTATTTCTCATCAGACACATAACTTTATGTACACAAAACAGTACTTGACTGGACGTGCCCTATAACATATAACAACATTCTGCTATTTGTTTTGCCTCAAAAGCCTGCAACACTCCAGCCTGCAGTCTGCATTAGGTGATACTTCTCACATCTTTGCAACATGACTTGAAAACAAGTAATCTTCTTATTAAAATCTCCCCTCACACTGTATTAAATTTTTACACTTCTATTTTATAGACTTTTTTTCCCAGAAGGATGAAATAATGTTATTTTTCTATGTTGGACCATTTCTTCAGTTTACTCAATTTTTTTCTATAGAAAGTTAATTGTGATTTCCAGTACTGTTTGGAAAGTACACACTATGACAGGCCACAGGTTGGTGCTTGCTTGTCAAAGCTTAAAAATAAAAAAACAAAAGTCAAAAAATGCCAATATAGTTTACAGAGACAAAAACTGGCTAGGATCTAACTTTGTAATCAGCAATTTAGTCTGTTTTGCTAATAACATGGTATTTGCAATGATTCATTCTTACCTCTGCCATAAAACAGCTAAAATGTTTGAACTGAACAGGCTTATTATTTAGTATTTAATATTTCATATTTAGCATTCAGTGATTAGTATTTAATATTTAGTAATTTTGGTTTTCTTATTCAAATGCATTTAGTCTTTATGCCAGAGAGGAAAATAATTTCTGGTATGTATGAACTAACTCCCATTGACTTCAGCAGAAATCACTTTTGCAAGAAACCACAGGCATAATTTAGTGCAAGTATGAAGTTTCTGAAAGCAAACTAAATTAAATTACAAACTTTGAACATACTCAAAGTATGCATTTCAGTTTAGCTCAGGACCAGTTGGCTGGTGCTGTAGGATTATAGGACATATATAATAACTTTATAGAAGGGTTCACAGAATACCATAAGGACCCATGAAGTTCCCTTTCTTTGTCCAGGATCAACAGCTCTCTCTCTTCCCTACCTCTCCCCTTCTTGTTGTGCACTGTTAACAGTAAAATAGAGACAAATACACAAATATAGAATACATGTAACTATAACTTGTCAAATATATCTTTCTTACTGACTAGCTGTCATGAGGCATTATCTAGATAAATATGCATATATTCCAGAGATTATATTTTATTACAGTTGGTTCTACTGTCGAAGTCTCTTGCATTATACAGCCAGAAATCATCGAAGTTAAATGTCCACTCTTTTGAAACTTAGAAGAAAAGATGTTTAAATACTTTTCCTTTTACTGAAGTGTTTTAATACCTCTCATATTACTCAGAGAAATTAATTGCTTCAGAATAAGGTTAACTCTCTGCAAAAAAACTGCTTTTTAAAACCCTATAAAAGGGGTCAAAGACCAGGATATGCTCTCACTATAATTCCCATTTTCAGCCAAATTGCCCATGGCAACTGCACTAAGAATGCAAGTTTGAATTTCATTATATTTCAGAAACCTGTAACTTTGCATTATAATGGATCATGCGATAATAGAAGGAAATTGCAAGCATTTTTTATGTAGCATACTTTAATTTATAATTTAATAGAGTAGTATTTTAAGTTAAGTAGTTACTTTCAAATACAACAAAAAAATGTTCTTTTGATAGCCACTAAATGCAACCCTTTACATTTTACCTGTAAAATGCTCTGTGTTTGGTGACAGGTTAAATGTATACTATACACAGGAAGCCAACATTTGTCTTTGTGATACCGCAGCAGCCATAGTAATTTTAGCAGCATTCTTATTATTTTAAGCTGTCTCCATTGTCTTCTAAATACCATAATTGGAAGCTGAAAACTTAAGGCAACCAAACTCAATAAGATCTCAATATGAACAAAATATTCTATTGTTGCTCAACAAGTGACCATATGTAGCCCAACATGATCATGTCTTTTTCATCAATTATGTCTCTATAGATCCAATATTAAACAATTTCTTAAATAAAACTTTCATTAATTACAACTGAAGTTTTGCTTGAATGATGCTGCAGCACTGGCCTTTAAGGTAATTCCTTTTGTTTAGCCATAACTGTTCTTTAAATCAGCAAGTTTTTTATTATGGTGGCTTTCAAAAATATACTTCATTTCCTGGGGAAATTACAAGTAGTTAAGACTGCTGCCTTACAAGCAGCTTAAGCAACTCATGGAAAAGCAGTAAGCCAATGCTCAGGAGTGGGAGGATGAGAATGACATGATACCTTACAAAACTGTTGACCAAAATTAAGTAGCTCTGGCATGCTTGGAGTTGCTGAGGCTTCCGAAGCACGTGCATAGTATTGGCAATATTACAGCTGGATCCACTCACACAACTACTTTAAGCAAAATTGTTATTTAACACACCTTTTAAATTTCAAAGTATGCTGCAGGGAAGCTTCAAAGGCTGAGCTTTTCCCCCAAGAAAGCTATGCAACCACTGTTACACAGCTGCTCCTCTAACCGCAAGCTTGGAATAGCCACCTGCTATTTCCAGCTCAGTGCAATGTTCTGAGGGCTCCCAAAGGCTGGAACATTCCCAGGTTCTTGCAGCTGGTCTGCAGCAACCTATTATCTCAGCCAGACAAATGACAGTGAGAGAAACAGAACTTAATTTCACCTGGAAATTCTACAAAGAAGTTATGTGTTTACTAAGGTTAGCCAGGATTTGTAGTGGGTATATTGTGCAAGCAACAGAGAGCAGCTCAGGTTGGATCTGCAGAAGTCAGATGGGATAAGTGCCATGTCAAACCTTCCACCCATGTTCCCAGGAGTGACTTTAACCTCCGGCCACATCACTACCAGGCACATGTTTTGAGAACACATATCCCACTAATACACGTCCTCCCTAATATTCAGTTCTCAGCCTGATGGTTGTATCAATGATTTGCATGTCCAGAGCTGAATAAGGCAAATGTGAAGGACCTCCATGCCAAATGTGGCCCATATTAGGGACCAAACACTCCCTCTTAGGGACACTCTATCCCTTCTTGGAGATGTGGGTTCAGAGAACTTTCCAATGCTGAGAAGCAAAAAGGGCACATTTCAACCTGACATGCGAAGCCTATTCTCCCAGTGAGATACAGTGAGATTTATAAGCAAGAGTCAGAGTAGACAGTACCCTTCTACTCCTAGGTACAAAGCACATACACTACCAGAAAATAATGAAGGGACAGTCCTGCTGCTCTTATTTTAAGGTGTTAAAATAGCCCAAAGTATATGATTATAGCTGCTGAACCTCCTCCAAAAAGCAGATACGGGTAAAGAGAAGTATGGATTGTTTGGGATATTTTTTTCCCCCAGGGAATCTGAGGTTTATACAATTTAAAGCTGCTTAGCAGAAACTATATCTGAGGAATCAAGTTTTCTGAAACCAGCCTTGTCTCTCCCCAAGGGGCATTTAAGCAGTCCAAGAAATGCTTCCTTCTTGGGGAGAGATGATTTCTGGCTAGATGCTCTCCCTAAGAGCCTCACATCATTGAAATGGGCTCCTGCTGTGGCACAGCACTTCCTGCCTTGTGTTCAAGGTACACTGGCAGAGGCACTGATTTGTTAACTTTTGAGGAGATTAACCTAATGGCCAGCACAGGGCAAAACTTATTTGTATAAAGAATAGCGTCTGGTACAGAGAATTAGCTGAAATTTCTATGTGGTCTGGTAATGTCAAAAATTAATTAGTGTTTCAGACCTTCTGAATGGTATTTTTGTTAAGATAAATTAAAGGTGTAAATATCAATATTACTTACAATTATATTAACAATCTACCAATTCTTGGAGATTTATAGAAAAAAAAAGGCAAATTTCAGCATATCTAGGACAATCTGGATCTTGCTTATGAAAGCACATGCTTTTAATTTTCATTGTGGCTATTTTGTACAAGAACTTCCTTCCAATTTTTCTTTCAAACTACCTTTTCCCCTGGAAACATAACAGAAAAACAGCTGATAAAGCAGATGTTAGTGCTTTTCTTTTTGGCTTGGTCTCTGAGAATGTCAGCAAGAACAATAAAGATTTGTGAATACACATACAACTCCAAACACAGTACCTTAGCACTTTTTGTGGGAAACGAGGCAGATGTACATACCAGGTTTCTATTTTGCAGCCATCCTCTGCCCTTGTTGTGTTTGCTAGGTGCTGGTAGGAGAAAAAAAGCCCAAATAACCTACCCAGAGAATCAAAGGCAGAAAGATATTCCGTAAAGTGGCAATATCTAAAAGCTTGATGTTGTAAATGTTCAGAGTTTGAAGCTGCCTTTGAAGTGACATGGAATGCATATGATACCTGCCTACTCATTTAGCCACTGATAAGGTCCTAATTAGCACTGCACTCAGACCACTTCCCATATACTGAAGTATAGAAATAACCTCCTCTTTTAGTTCCTTTCTTCACAACTGAAAGAGAAACAGCATTTAGGGGTTTTATTTTTTGCCCATATGTGTGTTTAGTGTACCTGTAAGCAAAAAAACCCAAACCCAAACAAAGTCTAAAACAGTCACAGAAAGAAAATCTGCTTTTACTCCTCGGAATTGGTGGATTCGGCACTTGTCTGAGTCACACAAGGGAGTGTGTTCTGCTGTTTTAGGTCAAGCTCTACTTACAAACTCTAGCTGTCACAGTGAATCACGATTGCTTCTCCTTCCAGGATCAGGCCATCAGACCCTTAAGTCCTAAAAATTACTCCAACAGAAATATCCCAGCACACAGAAGTGCCTCCTGAAAACAAACCACAGGATCAGGCCCTTCAATTTAAAAAAATTACATCTAATCTGGACAGACAAAGGCACCAGAGAAGAACACACTGGCTCTCTGTACACCTGGAGGAGGGATAGTAGTACAAAACAAGCTTTTCTTTAACTACAATGGCAATCTTCTAACAGCAACACCCACTTAAAAGCATAGAACTTAGAGGCTGATAATCATCTTTCAGTTCAGGTTATTGCATGCAATTTTTCACACTCATTCAGTTTTCTTCATACAGCTCTTAGTAAAGTAACTCCCTTAACAATAAAAGCTTTTATGGCAGCCCATTACATAGGAGAACTAACCACTCCTAGTTTTTTTATTGGCTTCTTGGAATATTTATAGCAGTCTTTGTTCTCTTTGCAAGCTTATGCATCTCAGTGTTTATGGAGATTTTTCTTCCTTTTGTTTTTGGCAATTTGGTATGTTGGCGAAGTTTGTATGTTTTTACATTTGTAAGATTTTAAAGTTTTATATTTGCTTTCCTTTATATATTATTTTTGGCACCAAAGCCAACGTTCAGCCCACTCCTCATTGCTTAGCATTTGAACATTCACTGCTGAAGAATTTTTGTTTCAGGTTGCCTGACATAAAACTTTATTTGTCACCATGCTGGCTCTTCCCGATAAACTGGTTACACTGTGCACATATTAAAATTTTGATATTCAGATTCATGTTAACAAAGCAAAAAATTTTCTTGGCCTCTAAAAGGAACAGATTGAATTTTCACTTCAAGAATTAGATAGAAAAATCTCACACTAACACTATAGATCAGCATTCTTATAGGAATCAGCCCAGCAGTGACTGAAAGTATCACAGGGACTTATTTTTGCATAGCATTTTGAACCCAAAATGATCCTAAAACTTTTCATACAGCTTACATAAAACAAAGTTCTTGTGCAACCAGGAATATGTTTTTTAATACCTCTTTCCTGGGTTTCAAAATTTTCATTTAATTTTGTATTCTGTCTTTCATAAACAACAACCTTTTGTTGTTTACACAATGTTCAGAAAACTCATATTGAATATTGTAATAGACGGAGGAATTCGAGATACATATATGGCTTTTCCTTATTTTCTATTATAATGAAAGAAGCAATTGTTACAACTGGAGTGATGGAACTTAGTTTAAAATTAAAAGGAGAACTTACTTATTGTTTCTCATGTGAAGTTCAGAAAATATGCAGTTTAAAGTTAAAAGGAGAACTTATTTCTCATTGAGACTGGTGGGTTTTTATAATGGAACAGTGATTGTGTTGCTATCACTAAATTCAGATTGGGAAGGCCACACTGGCTCGCTCAGGGCAATCCTCATCCCTCCTAGAGATGGCCATTTCTTGGGCTCCTTCTCTTCCCCACATCTTGTATCCCCTGGGAAGTGACATCAACTTTTTAAGTGACATTCTTCACAAGCCCTGAGAGAGCTTCGCTCTGCCCTGGACCTGTAGGCTTGTGGATCAGGTCCAGTGGCTGCTTCTTGGCAAGGGAATAAGTTTCCTGTGACTCCCTAAGCTAGTCCCAGCACATGCAGATATGGAGTCCAAAGGAAATGGAGTCAGCAAGGACCAAGCACCTTCACTGGCCTACTCCACCCTCCAGAAGTCATGTTTCCTGTAGAAAGCTTCTTGTCCCTGTTTTGAGACACAAATTACTTAGGGTTCAACTAAACCTCATCATCACAAGACAGCAGCTGCACTCAGTTGTTAGAAATGCCACAGAGTGGAAGTAGCTTCGATAACGTAAGTCACCTCTTTGCGATGACTTTCCTACTCACCTCAGATTTTGCTTGCAAGCTACTATTGGCTCCTGCCTTCAAGATCATTGGAATAGCTGACACACTGTATTGGTTTCACCACATCTAACTGGAGTTGTGGTGTCTGAAAAAAATTCCTGAAAATCCCACAGGAATATATTCCATAGGGATGAATCAGGCCCCTGCTCTGCTTCAGTAAACACAGGAACCCTCACACTGTTATACAGAGAAATGACAGAGTCCACTGAAAGCAATCTGCCAGTTACATCTTACAGAAACCAGGTGATGTGACACTTTGGATACAAGCAGAGAGTACTGGGGAAAACAGAAAGCAAAGAGTATGCAAGCTGTTTCTTCTCTGGACAAAATATGATGTCAGGTCCTTGGTCCTATTGTTTGAAATCTTTACCAGGTCAGTCTCCAGCTGTGCTTATCCAGGACAACTAAGCTCAGAGACCAAGAGATGAAGCACTTTTGCAAGACTGCAAGACAAAATGTTGATAAGTTACAGCGTGACTGTCAGGGAAGATGAGACTGTGGAGACTTATCATCACAATTGTAATGGGTAGAGATGGTGAAAAGTAAAGCCAAATAAATTGATTATTGTATACAGACTTTCCATTAGCAGGACTGGGTGATATTGACCTTTGTGAAGGATTCAAAGCGAAATAAAACCCCTTAACATCACTCATTTGATGATGCGGTTTATGCAAAATTATCTGGATCCTATGGTGGTGGTAGTTGTAAAGAATAGCTGTGAAACTCAAACCAGACGGCACATCAGACAAATTGGCTTTGGGAGAAACAATCACCCCCCTTAACTCAATGTACCCTTTCAGCAGTCTGAAAGAACTCTACAAACAAAACCTTAGTTTGGATATCAGTATACAGATTAACGACAGGCATTTTCATGCTGACATTGCAGTACTCTTTTCATATTCAGCCAAATATTTCTAAAAGGGTTCTAACTCCTCCTTTTCTGATTTAAAATTCCTAGAAATTCAGAATGCTAATACAGAGTACAAATCACTAAGCTTTGCAAACTGCTTAAATTATACTATAAATATTATTTAGACATATTTGTAGGCTTATGCGTAATAAGCCTATGAAAACAGTAGCAAAATACTATTTTGTTCCTTCAAATGTTTTTAATTTTCATCATGTTATTGCATTTTTTGGATTGAAGTGAAAGCCGGAGACATGTTTGAAGGAAGCGTAATTGGGCTTGTTTGAAATTATTTCTCTGAGACTTGAAAGAAAGAAAAGTCAAAGAATGCATTAGAAGTCAGAGTTAGAAGGAAGTCAGGGTACACACAGCCTTTGAAGATTAAAACACGAGGTATAAATAATGTTTCTTTCCTGGCAAATAGCAATCATATGCATAAAATGGGAAGGAGCTGTAGAAATAAATAAATAAAGAGAAAGCCTATTCAACTGAAATCCTAGGAACTTTGACGTTGTGGAACACTTTTGGACTGCTTCAGTTTTGCAAGTGCTTTCTCTTGGCTGAAAGGTGAAATTAGCAGCTTTCTCAAAACCCTGGAAAGCTATTGTGTCAATGCTACATGCTGAAGACCACCGTTTGATGCCAGTGTCACTGGTTTAGATGAGCACTGCAATCAGGGGTATTAATAGTGAATTGGTGAATTATATCGCATGAAGCAATGGAGCTGCTTATAGACAAAAGAGCGGAATGGGGTTTTATAGACATCTGTAGGAATATAACAATGTCAAATATACCAAATGATGCAGTTGAATTCAGCAAAATTAAAGTAACCAGGCTGAAAAAGTAGCTGGGGAGAGAGAAGAGGTGAGGGGAGGATATCTGAATAAAAGAACTAATTAATAAAATTACTTGTAAAATTCAAACACAGCTGGACAAATCCCTCAAATATGAATACTCTGAGGAATAACATATTAAACGTGTCTCCCAGAAGCTACTGCTCATAGTTTTCTCCACTTCAGAATGACACACTGTTTGGCTTTTAATCTGTTAAGTATTGTTTTAATTTGGGGAGGACATTACCTCACCACATATTTAACCAGCAAAAACATGGACAGCAATTTATCCAATGTGGTCACTTTGCTTTCTTTTTCTAATTTCTTCTTTTTTTTTTTTTTTTTTTAATTTCACCAACGTATCCTCAGAAAATTTATAAACTTGGACCAGCCTGTGGTCTTTGTTGCATTCATGTCAGTCTCATGTAACTCTTCTTACAGGTTGTTGTTCTGGTTTTCAGATAATCTATAACTTTTGCATATTTCTATTTTTTTTCCGATACAGAACAGCTGAAAGCATTCTGTGTAAAAGAGTTGAAAACCAGTGGTGGTATAACTGTATTTTTGCTTCTGTGTGAAGGCATAAAGGTATCATATTCTAAAGATCATTATCAGAAATGATGAGAAGTAAAATAATCTTTCTGGTATGTGATGAGGTTTATGAGAATATCCCTTGACAATTCATTAGTTTTAAACTGACATGAAAATCAATTAATAGGGAATAACAGATTATGTGTTTAATAATTCATCTAATTTCATGAGGCAAAGTGAATTAGACAATGCAATGTAAATCTAATAGCACTTGTAACTACATAATTTGACTGTTTCTCAAGAGCAAAGCATAGTGAAATGATCAAGAATTGCACAGAGATAAAAACATTAATTGTGTGTGAACTGAGTGACAGTTTCTTGTAACCCTAAAAGCCTGAGAGTTCAGTGTAATTATTTCTATTACATCTTTCCTTAAAATTGTGCTGTATCATTAATTATGTATTCATATTAAGCAGGCAAATTAATAAATAATACCAAATAACTTTTCCATACTTTCAATTTAAAGATGCAGTTCAGTTGCCAGAGATTTTATTGAGCGAAAAACTATGTGAAAATTTTTTTATAGTCTGCATTAATTAAACAATAATGACCCTGACAGCAGGCATTTCCGTCTGTTAATGACCAGCTGGATGAGCTGAAGACCTGACATCGAGCAGAGGGCCCTTAACCTGGCCGATCGTTAACACTGGGGAAATGCCTGACCCCTGGGTCACTGTTGCTGTTAATCGAAATCCTGATAATTGTTATGATTTTTAATTCCATGCAGACAGAACAGGCATGTGCCTTCCATCTGAGTGGCATTTATTTCAGATTAAGGAAAGCAACACATCAGGAAAGAACCGAAGTGAAGTCTCCCCATGTCACACGGAGCAAAATGGCAACTGGGAGTGGCAGTCTGTTGCAAACATAGTGAGATCCTGGTAGTCACAGCTTATGTGCCACAGGCCACATGGTCATGTTAAAGCATGAACATTATATAAGGAGATTGTCCTTGTATATATTTGAAAATATGCATGTTCAAATACGTGTTGCCATGGATACAGGTCTGTCTTTATAGTAATGGTCTCTGCCTACTTGATAACGACACTAGTAACCTATAGCATCACAATTCTGTGTGTTAATGGGCAAAAAACTATATAAAAAAATAACATAAAGACTCAAAGTGCTTTCCTTTTTACAACAAAATCCAGAGGAATCATAACTTTGTGGGTGATTTCTCTTGTTTATAGTCTAAAGAAAAAGTCTTGTTACTGTAATTGCAGCCAGAAAATGTGGCCTGACATATAGCATGTGTGCTTCCTTCCCTCTTACCTTTAGCAGCAGTTGGGATGCACAGGCCAGCACGGAAGATGAAGTAGCTGCCAGGACAGGATATGAAAATCAGCAGCCAGCTATGTCAAAAGGACAGAAGCTGATTCTCCACATGTTCGACCAAAAGCAGTGAAAAACCTCGTCTCACCTTTGAGAAGCAGCTCAGACTGTAGTGTTGGTACACTGAACAGAAAGATGGAAGAAGCAGGGTCTGGGTGTCATCCTGGAATTGCAGAACCAGATTAGGAAACAACAATATTCACATCCAGGGATGGATGTGGAGGCTTACTGGAAGTTCCTTAACCAAGCAAGACGCCATCTTTTGTGAACCTTCTCATCTATATACATTTTCATCCCAGCAGCACTTCCTACTGTCTGTGTAGAAAAGATAGATAGATTTACACTATAGTTGTGTCTTTGGAGACTTGCACTGCCTCAAGACCTTACCTTGAGTTAGGAGGAGAAAGAAAACGAGAAGTTCCTAGTTTTCTGCTGGGTCCCTTGGATCTGGAGAAGTGAGAAGAGAAGAAACAAAACAGGAGCTTCCTTGCCTACATGTGCCCCATGGTATGGTCTTTTGGAGTGTTGGCCGTATTAATTGTACAGGAGGAAGCACAACACAAAGCTGAAATAGGAAAGAGATACATACATAGGCTGAACGAAGAAATAGATGTCATGAAAGGAATGCAGATCTTCATCAGAGTAGAGAATGCATTGGTCTTCTCTAGCAGACCTGTTTTTTTGAGGCATCTGCCAAAGAGCCTAGGACAGCTGTGTGCTTCTGAACGACACTCAAAGACTCATCAACATGTGTGTGCAGATGTTCTTGCAGATTCAGAGCAGTTTCTTGTGTGCTGCTTCTTAAACAGTGCACCTAGGTGCAGTAACTCAAAGCTGGCCAGAGAATTTCCATGTTAATTGTCTGTGAAATGTCAGTTTCATGAAAACTTTCATACCTGACTTTTAAAAAATTAGCTTGATGTTCCTTGCACACCATTGCCCAAAGTATGCTTATCATCCAACTGATGCTTTCAGTTCAAGAAAGTCCCTTCACTAAGCAACCACTAAGAAAGACTTTCAGACCATTCAGGACCTCCAACGCAAAGATCCTGTTTCGGCTGGTCATGTTTCTGTCAGCTTCTAGCAATCGCCTGCTCCATACCAAGCGCGTAGCATCCTGGTTGAGACAAAGAAGTAATTTTCTGTTTCCATACATAGGATTTCTGTGAGACTTCAATAAAAAGAAACATTAGCAAGAATAAATAAATGTGTTGTTAAAAAAGTTTCTCTGCCTAATCAGTTCTACTGTTATTAAAACTAAAGGCTATTTACTGATATGTCATGTGGTCAGGTGAGCTAACTAAAAAAACATGTGCTCAAACCATGCCTGACACTATCTCAGAAACAATTTGTTTTAGCTAGCTGAACACACCTAAGCAACTTAAAAGTGCTTGATATTTGCATCTTAAGCTATTATTTCCAAAGTCTGTTAGTAAAACAAAAATTTGCTAAAAGGAAAATTGTTAGTATTTAGGCTAACAGTGTCAATAGCAAATATAGGAAATTTGGAAAATAGAAATACATTTCAAGAAGCCATAAATTCAAGCCCAGATTTTCATTAGGAAGGCAAAATATTTGATGATTAGTTTTGATTCAGTCCATGTAGTCCTTATGCAGTTAGTCATTTGAAAATCTAGTACTAGGGAGTATACAGTAAATCTGAGTAAATTGTCTGAAAGTCTTTAAGGAATTTAAAATAAATGCTTTAATGAATCTCTCATTACTGACATGCAACAAATGGCAAGATGTATTCATACTTATGCACCCAATTAAGTTTTGAAGTATTATATGAGTTCAATTTCAGCAGATTCCTATTGATTCTCCTAGTTAATAAACAGTTAAAGTGAGTTTTTTAAAAATATATGTGTTTTCAAGGTGCTAGAAAGGAAAAGCATAGTACTAAGTGGTCATGTGGCTAGTGCCATTCATCTTGGTAGTGACTATCTGTCAAAAGTGGCAAGAGCCCCTGTTAACAGCCCTGACCTGTGCTGTAATGAAGGGAAAGTGCACAGCAAAGTGTCCATTATCAGGCAGTTGGGAGCAGTAAATTGGTGCAGTTTGCCTCAATCTTGCAGCAAGTTGAGATGTGAGATAGGTGAGGATCAGCAAGCAGCAATTTTATCCTATGATCATTTTTGTCAGATCACATCAGAGTACGAACTTAGTCAGATTCATGATTTCAATTAAATAAGTCCCCTCATTAAGTGATGGTTGTCATGAATGTTTTCTGTTGTTCTTTATTTATAATCATGTAAACACACTGGCTAATATTTGGAGAGGGAGCAGTGATAGAGAAGCAGTAAGGTAAATGACACATTAAGATGACAGGTACAATCAAACGAATCTTGCAACCTCTCAACAGAGCTAACAACAGCTTGCAATAAAATGGACCACCTATGTTACCTATACACTAACTTACAGTCCTTACATACAGCTCTAACTAGGAAAATCCATTTCAGACTGTTTACTTAAAATACAAAAATGCACAAGTAAAATTCCATCTATGTTCAATTTCATGCAAATGAATTCATGCTAGTGTCATTTTCCTGGGGAATAGCCCCGAAAATCCAGGTGATGCCCAGTGTCTGCTATCTGGTGCACCAAGATTATAACATTCTGCATGAACTCTGAAACTAACAGGCAGACTTAACCCTTAGGGACCCTCTGGTACGTTAGACAAGGAAACTGAAGACAAATATACTTGTCACAGCCACTCATTCCCCCTTCACAGCAGCAAAAGCCTTTCAGATCAGCCCATCTCCTTTCCAGACACTGGACGTATTTCCCTAATCACATGCTGTCCCTTTTCCCACTCCATAACCTAAAGGAGGAATAAACTTCTGCAGTTCTGTAATTCATGTAAAAGACCCCTTCATACCTCTCTGCCAAATCTTTCCCATATTGTGAAACATGTCTGCCTTCTCTGTCAGCTCCCAGACACAGGAAGGTTGGATGATGGGCACAGAGGTAAAACTCATACCCAAGTTACATTATATTGCAAATGAGCACAGCTTTGTCCTGAGTAGTACCATTCCGCACCTCATCACCTTCCACACATGGGTTAGGCCTATAGAACTGAATAGAAAAAGACTTTTTTAATGGGTGCATTAAATCAATCTTTATGGGCCTTTTTCTTAGTTTAAGTCAGCAGTGCGATACCCAGCTCTAAAGTAAGGACACAGTTTCTGTTGTATGTTGATAGAGACCGACAGGAAACATAGCCTTCTCTATTAGGAAAAGTTTTCATAACCTTTAAGATGTTGGATTTACACCCTGCCTAGCTTAGCAGGTTTCTGAAGGGACCAAGGATAATGCACCTTGCTTAGCTCAGCAGTTTTTTTGAGATTTGATAAGGGACAAGGGATAACGTGCTTTGACTCTTCTTTTGTAGTTGTTTTTATGTTTTCCAGTTCGTGAAATTTAACTAAGCATTTGTTAAGATGAAGTGCTGAAAATCACTGATTCTCTCCTGGTATTTATGTTCTTCAGGAAAGCTTGGCAGCACTCCAAAAATATTTATAAAAGAAACAGAACTTCTAACTTCACAAACTTCTAAAGACTCAAATCTATTCAACTGACAAAGTCATTGCTGCTACCAGCCTCTTTAGTGAGAGCAAATAGGACCTGAGAGCTGCTTTGAGCATGTCTTCTTGGGATGCTGCACCTACATTTATTGCCTGAGCTCAGGGACACATGTCACATGTCCAGAGCCCTGAAGTGTCCCTCCCAGACCCTGTGCTCAGTAGAGCTCTTCTGCTATCCTAAAGATCAAGCAGGGGATATGTAGTAATGAAGTCAGAAGGGGCTTAATAATGTTAACAGTTCCCTGGGTATTTTGACAGGTTTTAGAATACTTGGTGAAAACACAGTCTGCTTATCAATTTTAGATTTCTAACCCATGTTAAGGGAAAAAAAATAAAAACCCGAATGATCAGTGACAGCCGTAACCTGACCAGGATACAATACCAGGCTGAATCAGGTAACCACAGGATGAAAAATTTAGACTGAGATTCAGGTCTAATTTGTCCAACAACAAAATGAGAATCGATTTCCCTTATTGTAATAGCATAAGCACAGCTATGTGTGCTGAGCTCATGCTGGGATCCTACCTGCAGGTGCAGTGAGATCCTTCCTTCATTTTCACTTTACTGTAAAGCTGTTAGCATTTCTCGACATCTTACAACTTACATGTGCTAAGGATCAGGACTACCCAAACAACAAGGGATTTGTATGTCATAACTATTTGGGCTACACAACACCTATAGAAGAGCTGTTTCAATTTGTAAAATGTCTTCTGTAGTATATAACCAGAAACATGAGTTAGAGACACAATGGTGAAACACAAGTAATGAAATTGACACTGCTCATACAGCAGGTAAAAATACATTTTGGAGCGGCTTGGCACAATCTGTTACTACCTGTGTAATGGCACTTCTTACAATTTATCAGATAAAGCAAGGCTGTAAGGGGGACAGAAGCTGCTATTTTCTCTGTGTGTCTTTGTGGGGCAGTGGGAAATGAAGGGAAATAAAATTGTCCACATTAGTTGATACACACGCAAAACTATAATTTTGGAGGGGGGGGTTGTTTGCCTTAAAATCTGTGTAAATCAGCTTGAAACTGAATTAAACAGGTGGCTAACCACCTGTACATAATGATTAACTGTGCTTACACAATAACTTATGTGAAAATGCTGTCAAACCCTGATAACATCGCATCTGCTACTACTGTAGTATATTGTGCAATATATTTGTATGTATTATTTCTTTGAAAAACAGGTATCATTGACCTTTCTTCCCTGTGTATTGCATTGAGGTGAAGTGTTTGTACTGGAAAAAGTATCCTGCCTACTGGTGTCAGTTTTGAATTATCCTGTTTGTCTGTATTTGGTCATTTAAGCCAAAAATTCTGAAACTTTGAGCACTGCAAAGTACTTTAATTAGTGTGATTATTTTTTAGCATTAAAAATGTTATTGGAACACATTACTACTTATAAGTATGCATATTTGCTACCCTACTCATATTTAGGGTCATATTGGAGTTTGCTTTACCTTTGACAGTATTATAAACAAAAAGGTTTGGGCTTTATTTTGTGCATGTAGAATCAAAAGCAGATCCTTGGCAGACACTATTTTAAACAAGGATTACCTTTAAGTCTGTGAATTTATGCTACTATGAACAGAAGTAAAATCAGAATCAGTCTTCATGGCATGTGGTCCCACCCTGTGAAGTTAATAAAATCTGTACATGAAAGTGCATTGCTAACACACTTGTGAATTTTGTGTGGTGTGACCACTATGAGACTCATCCATCCAGTCACTGCTGTGGTTGGCTATAAAGGTGAAAGGCTATAAAATAACTCCAGAGTTCATACAGCTTTACAAAGGGGAAGCTGAAATTTGGGTGAATTAGTTTTCATGCATAGAGCTGAAGATAGCAATGATTTAGGACCTGTTTCATGAGCTTATTAGACAGCCTTCTTGTCAAAGGGCTCCATCTTCCTTCAGTTGGATGTGGCAGTTCTCAGCTTACTGTCAGCTCAGCTACTCACTGGCGGTGTCCAGTTGTATCCAACCTCCATCCCAGAGGGAGAATTCAAGTTTGGTGGCATTCTTACATAGCTTGTATGACTGGCAGGTACTACAGGATGGCAGGTACTACAAAATGGCAAATCAGATTCACTGGATTAGAAAAAATAATAACAACTATACATTTTAATGAACTATTACTAATAGCAAATATTACCCCATTTACATCATAACAGCATGTTCAATTCATCGTGCATTTACATAGGCACAAATGACCAGACAAGGTGTATTAATGTATTTTAATATTTGAAATAACTAACCCAGAGACTTAATGAGTTTTTGTAAAACACCACATCTATGTATATGTTTTCTTATTAAATAAATTTTAATCACTGCAATATTATTTAAACACCTGACAGAAACAGGTATTTCCCTTGTAAATTGCTGACTAAACATACTGCTATATCTAACCAGCAAAACCAAAATAGGGACATTTTTATAAAAAGCGAAATCATATTATAAGCCAATGTGTTATTAGGCTTTTTTAATTATTTAACTATAAGCCTAAAATTATCCTTTCCATTTATTTGCATATTCTCAGTCATCTTAAAGTGGAACAGTTGGAGAATTAAGGTCAAAGTAAGAAATGCCATAGGAATCCCTTTCATAAAACACAAAGAACTTTTTTTACTATTATTAAAACCTGCAGGGAATCTTACCAGTGAGCAATGTAACTAACTATGGATAATTTTTAAAATGTATGTATCAGGCATCTGTGAATGCCTGGCTAATAGCATACCTTTATGTATCTTTGGTTTAACATGTACAAATGGCAGAATTATAGTAGGGAACAATACAGTTGCACTACTCACTACATTGGCTTCATGCTAATTGCATTTTCCCATAGCTAGTCTCTACGGGCAACAAAAATCTCAGCCAGGATTATCCTGGCTGTTTCAGTCTGTGGAATAGCTTTGGCTGCATGTAATAACATTAGAGCTGAAATTATAGTCCTGGTTTGTAACATCCAGGTAGCTGCCTGTCCTACAGGAGCTGGGCTTACTGACCCACAGGGCTTTTCCAGGTCCCCTGCTCTTCTTTGAATTCAGCAGTTATTTAAAAGCAGGATTTGCCTCTTCCCTTCCAAATTAAAGCCACTTTTCCAGTTAAACTGTAACATAGAGAACGGTTTCAAAAGTTCTTGCAATCAGCATCTTTTCAGTACTGCTACATTTTTCACAATTACAACAGTACCAATGATCTAGGGAAAGTGCAAGAGTAGACAATGTCATAATTTATTCTAAGTTTTATTTAGGGGTTTATTTTTCAAGGCACAAAAGGTAGTTTCTGCCCTTAAGAATTGCCAAAGTGATTTAAATCATGCCTCAGGCAGGAGCAGCAGTATCTTTTTCAAATTTAGTTGGAGCAGTTTAGGATATTATGTGGGCTATGTGGGCTGTGTGGGCTATCCTTAAGACTAACCAAGATGAGGAGTCTTCTGAAGGTGCCTGTAGAAGAAGCCTAAATTGAAAATTTAGAGAACACCATTTTTTAACAACAAAAGTTAAATGAGTTGCCAGTGTGATGAAAATCCCTGTAACAGTGTGCTATCTTAAATCAGGACAAGCTCCACCAAAGTTGCTAGATGGTCACAATTGCGAGCTATACAAAAATCAATTTTATGGTTTTTTTGAGTGCATTCATGTTGCTGAGTTGTTAATTTAAACCTTTCTTGTGATGGTTTAGTTTTGAGAAATGGAACAATTGTATTGCCAACCTAGCTGACAGAAATAAAAACTTCCTTTCAGATGAACTCACAGTGATTTATTCTGAAAGCATTAGAAAAAACTTTTGTAGATATTTATTTCTCTTCACTTATGCATTATTTTCATGTATGTCAAACAGACATTACAACTTTGAGATCAGCACTGTATTGAGCTCCTAACTTGATGGAGTTTCTTTAAGCCCTACATGTTCTTTCTCTGCAGGTCCTATTTTTTCATGGGAGAAAAGGAAGAAAGCACTTATAACAAGAAACCTATTCTATGATGATAATGAAATAGTGTTATTACAAAGAAAGAAATCAATGCATGAAACCCTCTGAAACATAAAATTCTACTTGTAGCTCCCACAAGATGTCACAGAGGTCCACAGAGGAGCTTTCATAGTTTCGCATGTAGAAAAAAACATGCCTGAAATAGAAATTCTCTTGCAAGAAGCTTTTGGATAGCTTTTCGAGTATCTGAACAATACCCTCCCTGTCGAAGGTAGACAGCTGCTTGGATAGAAGTATCTGAAATCATCATAATTCTTCCTGCTTTGTTTTTTCTTCCCTGATTTGTAGACATCAGAAACTCCAGTGCACATCAAATTCCAGTGGTTAGTTTGGATATTAAACAAAGTTCAATTCACACAATTATTCAAAATTAAAAAAAAAAAAAAAAGAAGGAAAAAAAAAAGAAAATAGTTCTGGGAAATATTGCAGCAAGAAAATATTCCTGTATCAAAATGGATGTTTCCTACATCTTTTTAAAATTCTATTTCTTTGCAGAAAGCCCTAAGTCTTACCAAAGCTTCATGTCAAGGACCTATTTCAAGCCTTTGCAGAAAGCTGAATCTCAGACTTCATGAACATGCAGTCAGTAGGTCCTCACTTTATTCTTAAAGTTATTTCCTTAATCTTACAATGATTCTATAAAAAATATTCTCATGGAGTCAGAGCTGGTTTATTATAAAAATTATTTTTCCCTATGGGACAGAAAATAAATATGCACCCACTGAAACTTCCAACATTGATTAAAGCCTCCTGATATTCTGCAAGCCTAGAAATGGAGTTAAGTGATGAGAGAATCAGT
The DNA here is from genome assembly GCA_026283785.1 of Coracopsis vasa. NCBI lineage: Eukaryota > Metazoa > Chordata > Aves > Psittaciformes > Psittacidae > Coracopsis > Coracopsis vasa. The sequence continues at coordinate 3,530 of JANHGB010040608.1, read as the reverse complement.
TCCTACCTGAAGTTCAATCCCACCATCAGGTTTCAAAGTCTTCATTAACTAACTTAAAATCACATCCTGAAGATGGGTATAAAACTACACTATTTGCCTAACTCATGTCTTCATTGTAAAAACTGAATATCTCCAATAGCAGCCATGTTCCTTCTGTACAAACAGTAATTAAAACTCTTCTGCTATACCTGACAAAATTATTATGTCATTTTTCTAAATTAGTCCTGGTCACTGATATTAGAATGCCAACAGAGAGATTCTTATCTGCCTGTATCCCTCGAATCACCTCTTAGAGCACTCTGAGAAATGACAATGCAGAGGAGATTTAAAGGTTATGAGAAAGCTGCTGTAAACTCTCTTGGTTATTAGAACTGGCCAGGAGTCTCCTTGATATTGGCATCCATGAACAAAGGACACAAAAGTACCACTTCACCAGGAGCAATACACTTTTTGTGTAGTTGCATGCCTGTCGCTGTGTCTGTACTGTTATCCACAGCTCCTGTTCCTGTGTTGCTGGTTCTCTGCATTCACAGTAGAACAAATAGCATAACAATCAGTTAGGGGATCTTCAAATACCAATTGCAGTGGCAACATTTCCAGTACGATTAAAATTCTAGCCTAACTCACATTTGATTTGGGGAGTCACTACTTCCTAACAGGATAAATGGAAGAATCCATTGAAAAAATACATAACATGTATTTTCTGTCACCAGCTGAGCCTATATAGTCAGTTGGCCTCTGGACCCTTGGAGTTTATATCTATCCCATCACTTTCCAAGCTATAATTCACTCCTTGTCTTTCAGCACTATGCTAACATGAACAGGCTTTTTTTTTTTTGCAGTACAAAATCCTCTGACAAATACATTTGATGACTCATAATTGTTCTGCTTTGTTTCTTGCAGGGATGCCAAGAGCATAATGCCCATTGTACAGGAGGTGACTGAATTTTTTAAAGTTTATCATTAATATTAAGCACGTAATTTCTTTAGAAAAAAAAAGGAAAATAAAATCATCACCTCCATTGTGAAGTGTTTAATTTTCTTTCCTCTCATAAAAATGTAGAACAGATGTAAATCTGAAATAAATCACTCAATCAAGTGTTCAGAAAAAGACGAGAGGAAAAGGCCTGTTACCCTCAACATAACATTATTTTGGAAGCTATGGTTGCCCCCAAATGATGGCTTTGTCCTCCCACTCTGTGGATGCCTCTACCCATTCAGATTTTGGGACAGAAGTTCCTTGAGAATATGGGTTGCAGGCTGGGACTTCTTAAAATAAACATCAAAATAGAGGAGTTGGTCAAAAGTAACAACCAGAAAATTATTAACAATGCAAATAGTACCAGCTAGCTTTTGTGGTCTGGTTCCTAATTATTTTTTCTAGACATCATCAGCTACTCAAAGCAGGATGTTGTGTAATAAACTCAGCTAGCACTGAGAGAAATATTTCTTTTATGAGCTGAGATTCATCTCCTGTAGATGTCCCAGAGGTAGATGCTGAAGTCTACAACTGTTATTCTTGGTTTCATCTAAAGCTAGAGAAGATAAAGAGGAGCAGTGACCACAGAAAGAATTTATTTCACACAACTCAGACATTTTTCTTTTGTTGGAGTAAATCCCCACTAAAAGTGCCTTTTACTTCTCCTTGGCTATAAAGAGAGCTAAGGGTAAAAAGGACAGACTTGGATACCCAGCTCTAGAGATGCTAAAGAGAGGAAAATAAATTCCCAAACTAAACCCCTAGACCTAAAGTTTACAGACAAATTCTGAAAAATATGAATGAAGTATCCCCTGAAGGATGGCAAGCTGGGGACAAATCACGAATCAGTCTATTACCTTTTTAGCCATCTTCACGATTCTGAGAGGCTTTATGAAAAATTCCTTTGAAAATATACTAAAATAAAGGTATAGACTGAAGGGTGGTGTGAACATCCCAAAGTCCCTGACAACCAGGAGTATAACTCTGCCTTTCACTGGATGTTTGCCAGCAATTGCTTTTTTTAAATCTGAGTGACTCCTTGATAACACATTTTAACTTTTATTTTTATACTATGACCTCTTTAGCTAATGACTTAGACCAGACATTTGTTTGCATTTACTGTGCTCATTGTTTTTCGTAGTAGGTGACTGAGTTCCTGCTGTCAGCACGAGTTCCCTATCTTCATGTCCTTAACAAAGAGAGATCTAATGACAGATGCAGTTTTGTTCAGATATTTTTAATTCTGCCTTTAGTCTGCAGTCACTCAGTATTTAAAATTAGACACTGAATGAGGCTAAGATATGGCAGCACTTGTTTTCTGGTTCTTCATACATGAACACTTCAGGACCAACTGAACCAAAGACATTAGTCCTTAAGTTTCTGGTTTTGAGCCTGCCTGTGGCACTGGATTTATGAAATCAGTAAGGAACTGTGAAAAACTTTGCAATGCACTGGTTAGGACAAACTTGAAGTCCTTGAATCTCAGGTCTGTTTGTATTTTGAACAAGTTCTGCATTTTTTTAGAATATTTTTTCTTTATTTTTTCTGTATGGTCTTGGTGCTGCATGGTCAAGCTGACAGACTGCAGAACAACACTGACATGACATGGGATTTGTCTGATAGTCTTGCCAGAGTCACTCAATTACACTTCATTTTGTGTCAATTATTTCTGACTTATCTCCCACTGCCCAAGGCTACACTGAGGACCAAGAGAATGGACCTGAGGATCTTTTCCATTAGTCTGTACTACGTTTGCAATACATGGCTATGTGCATGCAGAATACTGCACCTTCAGACTACCTTTTTTCACTCAAAACAGCAGTTTATTGCCTCACACTCCTTTACCATGAATATTAGACTTCAACACTAATGCCACTTGAATCTACAGGTACTGCCACAAAGAGATACCTAAAAAAAATATTTGATGCAGACATCATGCCTCTGTTAAAATTTGTGGGGTTTACATGCTCAAAGCAACATTGGCCTTTTAAGCAGAAGATCATTCCTTGGTGGGTAAAGTGTGACTGATTTTTGCAACCACATTTCTTACTCTAAGCAGGAGCACCTCATTTGTGCTTTTGTCCTTCTTTGTTCACTCATATGAGAATAAACTACCAGCGTTATTTTCTCATGTATACTTTCTGGGAGGCACTTTCAACATGGGAATTCAAACAGGCAATGATCATCTATGTCCTTTAAATGAGAAAGAATACTTGTACAACTAAATCCTGGCTACAGGAGAGATTGTCTTAAGCAAGCTAAAGAAACTGTTTTGTGAAAAAGATTGGAAATAATTGCTTTGTGACAGTGCAGCTACAAAACATCTGACTTCATGCTTTACTTATTGGAAAGACTGGCAAATACATACAGAGGGTGGTTATTAATGTGATTAAATCTCTAAGAGTTAGAGGTATTTGATGCATGCAGTCCATGTGTTTTCTGCTTTGCTGTCTCATGCAGTTTTGCTTTATGGAGGTGTCCTGGGTTCAGCAGTAGCAGTCATTTTTCTCCCTCTTAGTAGCTGGTGCAGTGCTGTGTTTTTGACTTTCAG
>JANHGB010040607.1:0-11823 GCA_026283785.1 Coracopsis vasa | reverse complement strand
AGGTGTTCCTGCCCATGGCAGGGGGTTGGAACTGGATGATCTTAAGGTCCTTTCCAAACCAACCCATTCTATGATTTTCTGCCTAATATAGTTGCATACTTTCTCCATCTTCTGGGGATTTTTTAGTTTGACCTACTATGGTTATAGACACCTTTGTATAAAAGAAAACCCTAAATCCCCTAAAAACCAAAACTATAGCAGAAAACAACCACCAAAGAAACAAAACAAATGAAAAAAAAGCCACACCAAGAACTATTTGGAGCAGCAGACTGTGGACCTTTTGGCTGACACGTTTCCTGGAGACTGGGGTGTGTGTGTTTGTGTTGTGTTCCCACTCTACAACTTTCTTTCCCCCCCATCCAGATTAGCAAGGCATCTACAGAAGGAGGCACAGTCTCAGCACAACAACTCGGAATTCACAGAAGATCAAAAGGTGAGTATTTGCTCAGTCAAGGAGCTTGATGGTAATGTGTATTATGGTGGTTTTTATTGCACAGATAAGAACCTTATGAGACCTTCTTTCCTCCCTCAGTATAAGCAAACAGAATCTGAGCCCAGCATGGCTAAAACAGTTGCTGTCATTAAATGTGGCAGATGCTCTGCTGTGTAATATTGAGTGTCACGTGTGCTGGCCAGAGCCCTTCATAACCTGGGTGTTTCTTTTTTGGGTGACCTTTTGATAACTTGCTTATACAACATTAGCATGATTTATGGTGCGAAGTCTGAAAATGAAATGTCTCGAACTGCAGACATGATGGGTGTGTGAGGAGGATGTTCACTTAACATGTAACACCTGATGGGAAAGGGTCTTGGCAGAATAGTGCTTAGCAGTCTCTTAGAATGTGATTTGTTTATAATCCTTCAAAATACTGAAATTACTTTATTCCTTCCTCCCTCCTTTCAATTGAAAAGGCTGTTTCTTGTCTTAACATCATATTCATGCAGTTCTGTGACAGGATTTAAGTGGAAAATGCTAGCTGAAGTTTCACATACTTCAGAATTTCAACAAAATAAAATCTGGTGAGATGCAAGGTCCTGCTCATTTTTCATGTCTTATATAAAGGCATGTTTTTCTTGGGAATACCAATTTAGAGAATCCCTGTTTTTCCAGATTCCCTTGTCATAAAATCACTTGTTTGAGCAATAGCATTGCCTGAAAATTGACATTTTCTAGCCCAGAATCTTACCTATGGTAACAGGATGCTAGAGTAATGGGATCTGTGTTTGGAAATGTTCATCCTGAAAACAAGTCCTGGCTGCAGGAATTGGAGATGAGCTTCATCTGTTTGAAGAAACTCATTGCAGATAAATATACGTTTGTACAGAGCGTGGCAGAGGTTTGTAACTGCCTCCTCGACATGTACCAATGAGAAAAGCAAAGAGCCAGTCTTCCATGTTCTGTTTATCTTCTGCAAAGAGGAGGATCAGGCTTGTGATCATCCTAAACAGAGTCATAATCTTGGAGAAGGATTTGGTCCACCTTTCCCGAACTGAAGGCTTTAGAGCCTTGTTAATGTTGGACAGCTGTTTGCTCTTTGATTGCTTCTGCTCTTCATCCCTTGCTGGTGGCTTCCTCCACCATTCTCAGCTATAGGCATCTTTACAGCGTGTTTCCCCTCTGTGGATGCTTTTGAAAATATGGTTACCTCATGAAAGTGAAGCTATTAATCTCAGTGCTGGAGGCATCATCTCCTGTGAATATGGGAACCAGAACTGCACAGGGCTTTGCTTCCAGATGTTCCCTGAATCTTGTGGAAAGGACCTTGGACCAGATTGTGGAAGTGAGTGAGGTCAGCCATGAGGGAAGGCCTGGGGGGCTCAGGAAGCAGAGATAACTGACCTCAGATGTTACATGTGCAACTGCGATCATGTCTTAAGGTTACAGTCTTCTGTAAAGAAAAAATGAGTGGCTGTTTTGAATCCTTGCAGGGCAATGCCTGGTTCTAAAGCCGGTACGGAAGAGGTTGACATTTCTATCTCGTGCTTATTTGCAGATCAATGAGGGGCTGATGCACTCAAACTTTGTGCCTGGTTATCAAATGGTGGTGCTTATTTCATTAGCCACATACACAGCCAGATTACCCAAAATTTGTCGAGAGAATATTCTCTTTCTCTTCCCTGCCATAAGGAATTCTAGTCACCACAAAAATACGTCTTGCTATTGCTTTGAAAGGAGCACTTAAAATTCTTTACAGAAAAACTTTTTGGTTTGATGTTAAGCTCCTTGCTGGTCTGGGTTTCCCTATTTCTGACGGAGCTCAGCCATTCATTGCAAGTGTCATTTACTTGACACATAGGGGTGAAGTTTAGCATGCTTCTGGGTTTTCAAGCAGTTTGGTTAAATAGTGGTGTATCTTCTCTCACTACCCTTCAAAAGCATCTGCATACCAAACCCCAAAGCTACCTTTGCTCAACTAAGTTCCTGCCAATGCATGCTGTTCCAGCACGCTATTTCCTCCTGGTTCCTAATATCTTGTCTTTTTGAGGTTCTGTATGTCATATAGGAGCCACCTCTTGATTTTAATCAGTGTAAAAGTGCGTGTCAACTTCAAGGTTTGCTTATCTGGTATTACTGGCCAGGACTGTGCACAGAATTCCATAGACTGGAGAAGGCAAGGCTGTGAGGCTAAATATGATTTCCAGCTGCTTGATCTACCCTCATTCCAGTCTCCGTGTAGATCTAGAGCTAGCTGTTGTCCAAAGGACCATACATATGGCTGAGAATTACTGTGACACTGTCATTGTTTCTTTTACTTGACATGCTCTGTGGAGAAGATGAATTTCAGCAGTGATTCCTCTGTACCAAGGGAAAACTACTATTTTACAGCTACAGAGAAAGGACAAGGCTAGGTTCAGATCCTCAGCCCCATCTGTCCGTATAAACTTTTACCATGTTTGGGTTTATTTCATGCATCACAGGTGGTGTTCCAGTGCAGATATGGCCACACCATAATTGATGGTGTGTAACTTGCTAATGTAATCATACAGTATGTTAATCTAACAACACTTGACAGATACCACCAATTTCTTTCCTAGGCATACTGTCAGCCAGTTATCATTTATCTTATAATAAATGTGTTTATGGTAAGAATTCAGACTTCTAAATATTCATATCTTGCCTTTTTGCTCTCGATCTGAAGGGTCTGTTTTGAAACTCTGTATGCCGCTTCCCTTGATAGAGCAGTCTCCGGAATTGCTGTTCATTCCTGTATTTTCATTTTCTTTTGTCTTATATCTATTGCTGGACATAATTCTGGAGTTCTAGTCCTTAGGGAAGGCTCTGTCTTGACTTGGATAACTGACAGTGCTGGAGTCGTCCTTAGTGATTGTGAATTTTGTTGAAGAATTTCTCTGCAGATAAATACTGTAAAGAACAAATGATTGTGTTTAAATGTAGTCACCCTTTCAGGAGGCTGTGCAACAGTTTCACTACCTTGAAGCTGCATGTATGAAATACTGATACAGTTACTGGTGGATTTACCCCAGTCTTACCCTCTGCATCCTGCTGTTATTTTACCTTAATTCTCTAACAAAATCCCATCTTCATTCATGATCAACCACTGTGTTTTGCTACTTGAATTGTTCCACTTAGGTTTGGCTATGTTTTCCGCTTGCCTCCAGCTATAGTTAGTCTCACCCAGTTCTCTATGCAGTAAATTTGACCTTTCAAGCCCTCTTGTAACCGCAGTTGTTGCTTCTCTTGTAAATGTTTTTGTGCTGGGCTGCATTTTCTTTGGTATTAGAAAACCATGCGCTGCTTTATGCAATGGTAACTCACTTAAATAAGAGCACTGTTGAACACTCTTAGCATGATTCATTAAACTACTGGTCTCCTAACAGCCTAGACCTCTCCTTAAAGCCAAACTCCGCTCTGGCTCTGTATTTATGCAAACATCTTTGCCTGCATTACAGTTAGCACAGTCATTACTCACACGACTGCACTGAAGAAACCTTGACTATGAGATCAACTGACTTTTTTCCCTTTCTAATCACGAGTTTACATAAAACTGAATCTTAACTGTTGTAAACTAGCAAGATTAATTATGGCTTCAGTCTTTCTAATGAGCTGCAGGATGTTTTCCCTGCTTCAAAAAGGAGCCTTTGCATGGGACAGTTGCAGCTGAAAATGATAGCAGTGTTCAGCTGCAGTTTTAACTTTTGGGCTGGGTGTGGTCCCTTAAAAAAATAGTTATGAATAATGCCTGCTGGGAGCTTGCCATGTTTCAATAGATTCCATATAAAACCTATTCTTTACTATTTTAAGACTTCCAAACTCTCTTCAAGTAGTCTGTTTCTAGAGGCGTTATTGCCCTTCAGCCCCCAGGAGCCAGAGGACACACATTTTGTATTGCTGTTTGTCCTAATAGGAGGTACCTAGTTCAGGCAGTTTTAAATACACAGTTATGAATCTGCAGGATAGGGAGCAGGGGTGTTGCTGAGCTTACTGGTGAATTGACAAAGGAGATAGGGGTTGAACAGTGCTTCTTGAGACCTCATTTGTGGTGTGGGCTTAATGCTCTACATGTGAGACCAGGAGGGGAAGAGCCACTTGAAAATCTGTTTCCATGTTCTGATTCCATGCTGGGGCACCCTGGGAGCTCGTGAGCCTCTGTGTGATGCAGTCGGAGGGGGAATGGGCATGCTCTTTGCTCAGCAGTCAACACCCAAACCATCCAAACAGCTGGCCTTTAGCAAATGTTAGCGCTGTAGTCAAACCTTGGGGATTTCCCCTCCCTTCCCAAGGGAACCGATGGATTCCTTTCTTTTACCCATTACTTCACACCTTCAAGATTCTACCTTTGCTGCAAACATATCTTTCCAGATGTTCTCAAATGTAAAAAGGAATTCCTTTTGTTACACTGTAGCTGATGAGACAGACATAGTGCATTCTCACCCTACTGACTGAGAATCTGCTTCTGTAGTACTACCTGGTGTTCTCCCATCCAGCTTGAAGATGCATGTAAATCCACAACACCCATGTGTGGGTCTGAAAGTGTCAAAATGAATCCAGGACTGTACATACTCCTCTGTCTTTCAAAAGTCTGTGGGTTTCCAAGCTATGCTGGAGATCCAGCCATGAATCTCTGTTATGTAGCAGGATTTATTTTGGAGTGGTAGAAGTTCATTAACTGAACCTAGACTACAAAATGAACCTTCATGGAAATGGAGCTGTAGTATGGGAGCTGTAGTATTTTCACTCTGTCATGCTGCTTGCAAATACACAGTCATGATGCTCTGTATTACAATTCCCAAACAGCACACTGTATCTGCATGTGCTGCGTCCCAGACAGAGGACAAAACAGTATGTGTCCTGTGCTGGTAAGCATCACTCACTGGTTTGCTGGAAGGTGCTCAAAAGAACTAGATTTCTTTAAGACCTCCATGCAATGAACAGCAATGAACAGCAATGAACTGGGAGGATGTAAAGTCTGGGCTAATGTCATGTTGCACCGGAGTGTTTAAGAGAAGAGGGGATACCAGCTGGGGAGAAATGGCTTTGAAAGCTGTGAGGAGCTTGTGGTAGACATGAAAATCAGGTGTCTGAGGCTTTTACCCACTTCAGCTGTTGGCTTTGCCCTTGAGGTATTGGTGTCTGACCTGCTCATGATTCACCTCCAGAACTCTTTCAACTGGCATAAGGTGAACTGCAACTGGAGCCACTTAGCTTTTAGCACAGCCTGTTGGAACTAGGGATGGCCGATTGAGAAGAGAGTTGTGACATCCCTGCAAGGAGAGTCAGGGCAGATGGCTGGGAAAGCATGTCTGGTTTTTTTATCTGCTGCTACAAACCTCTTGGAGCCCTAATGTGTAACCCGCTTTTAAAGGGATGTTTTGGCTTTTGGCTGGTATCTCACAACTTGCCAGATGCCCCTACTCTTGAATTCTTTGACACTAGAGTTGTGCTCTAGGAAATCTGCCCTCCCTTTTGCATCCAGCTTGGGGGGGAGCTGGTTTTATACTGCCCAATTTAAAAGGAGAGAATGAGTTACAGGTGTGTATTTCAACTTTAATCTTCCTTCTGGGGGGAAAACTCATTTTGGAAATAAGCTGCTTTTCTTTGTAGCTGCCTTGTTGGTGTTTTTCTTGCCCTATAAATGTTCCACAGAGCATTTTGAATTATATTTGGCCCTTATCTCTGCAGATAGTTGCAGTTTTTCTTCACTAAAACCTTTTAGTTTATGAACAAACATGTGATGGTCAGGCAGGGTAAAATATGCCTTGCAGTTGTGCCCAGTGATGTCCATTATGGAAGTTTTAACTCCTCCTTTCAGCTGGTAGTATTGGAAACAAATGTGGCTGTTGCTGGAGCTTCTTATTTTGAGAGAAATAAAAGCTGCAGTAGAACTGTCTTCAAAGTAAAGCTGGTATCAGTGGGCTATTTTGAAGCCTTTCCCTCTTCTACATCTTTAAATGAAAATGAGAAATGACTTCCCAGTTCTACTCAGCGATATTTTAGGTAATGACAGGTTTGGATCAATAGATTTCATGCTTCTCTCACATCTCTTTAGAACTACAAAAATAGAAAGTTGGAAAAATAATCTGCCTTTATACTTCCTCTCCCACCAAAACCCACAACAATGGCCTGTGTTTCAGTGCTGGAATACTGGCTTCTGGAAATTCTGAGGAGGTGTGACTTAGTCTGCTCTAGGCCCGGTAGAGCAACTATAGGTATAACTCCTGTAAGTGCAAATTAGAGCACCCGGCTCAGGTTCTCAGAAGGTAATACACGGGTTAGTTTGGTTGGTTGTAGTCTTAATCTTCCCTTTCACTTCAGAGCAGTTGAGTTTATAAATGATTTATGCTGTGGTGGGCATCCTTATAGGTTCTGCTGGGTGAATGACCCCTGTCTGTGGTGGTGGGCTGTGGGGAGGGAGGTAAATGGCAGATGTAATGTTTCATCTCTTGTGCTTTTCTTTTTGCTTGTGTGTAAAAAAGCTTTTGATACTGAATAATAGAGCTGAAATGTTTGCAAGAAAAAGCTGTTGTTTGTATTTATATTTGTTTATCAAATGTGAATATGGAAGAATATGGTTTCTGTACTGAATTAGTAATATATTTGTGTTTTTCCTTTCAGAAAACCATAGCTAAAATTGCAACATGCTTGGAACTGAGAAGTGCAGCTTTACAGGTACAGCTCTTTTTTCCTATGTGACTTCATACTTCAGTGATAGGTAACTGTAGAGCTGTTGAAAGCTAGTTTAGGGTATTCAGACATAGCCAGAACTTCTGAAAACAGAGTAAGCAAACCGTTGAGCACTTGGACTTTACGGGTTGTCACCGTGATTCCCCAGGTGGCTGCCTTAAAACCTTTTTAAGTGCTTATATGAGTATGTATTGGGGTTTGTACAGGAATTTAACCACAGGTTTTGTGTCTTTGATTCTTTGCCTTGTTTTCCTCCTTCAGAATGGATCAGTTTATCTTCCTAACCTGTGTGCAAGGGTAAAAAGATCCCCAGAGTGATCCTTGCACTAATTCAGCCACTTCACGAATGTGTGTATAGAATAGAAATTACTTTTCTAACAGTCATGAAAAGGGGCAGGTCTGTAGGCAGATGTGTGAAAGTAATGATTTAGAGGCTACTTCTTGGTCTCCTTTTTCTGGGCTGAATGTAGACGTCATGGAAGTCAATTTCTTTTTCTCTCAACACAATCTTATCCCCAAAACAAAAGGGAAGTGAGTCAAATTTCCAGAAGAGTGCGGATGGGGAGGGATGAATCAGCTGAAGCAGTATTTGGTTTACTGGATTACCTCTTTACCAACAAAGAGTGGTGGCAGGCAAATTTTACATCACTCACAGCAGTGCTCCTGAGTTCCTCACATTGCTGTACAAGGTGCAGCAGCTCTGTTGTGCTGCTGTCAATTGCCAGAGAGGCTGGGGTACAGTGGTGATTTAGGCAGGATGCTGGAGCTGGACTGATGGGGCGGGACTGAGCAGTCTCGAGGCTGTGCAGGGTCTGAAGGATTATTTGGGTAGCTTTACTTGTCTTTCTATTTTGATCTAACCTGGGGTGTTAGAGCAGCATTGCACTTGTTCTGAGTCACTGTGACAAGGACAGACATGTTCCATTGTGGGACATCTCAGAGCAACGGTAGAATATGCAGCAATGTGATGACCTGTGCAGGTAAGAGATGATGTCTTGCAAGAGCAGCCTTCCTTGCTGTTGGCTCCTCAGCAGTAACTAGAGGATTTTACAACCTTGTGTGAGGATACTAGAACTTCTCATCCACTTCACTTTGGCAAGTATTTTACTTGCTGAAATTTGTTATTGTTTCTTAGCAGAGATTAAAGCAGTAGAGTGTGATCATCTTTTCCCATTGTTCTAATTGTATGGGGATAGCTGCTTTACTGTCCTTCTGGAGTCTTGCAGTAGGTCCCCAGTGGCACTTGGGCAAAATCAAGGGGAAAAAACCCCACTGGGTCTTAAAGAAATATTAACAACAACGGGTAATCTTAAGGGATGCCAAGGGTGCAATGACACAATAGGTAAGACCTGATCCTCTGCCTAAAAGAGGATGTCCAGTGTCAATCCGCTAACTTGCAGCACTTCTCTGATGCCAGCCCTGCCACTTTTCATCTCAGAGTAGGCTACTCCAGCTTTCCAAACTCTCAGTGAACTACCTCAGAATAAAAGATTACAGACTTCTCTGTGGAGTTAGTCAAACAGGCTCACTGGGAGGCAGATGTGCTACAGACAGTGAGGAAACTGCATCCTCAGAGTTGGAGAAAGGAGGGATGGGAAGCCCTCTTCCATTTGCAGTGAGCTCTTAGCTGAGTGTTTGTCAAGCTCATCCTATATGCTGTACTTTCTACCAGCATTATGCTGTTGGACGTGTCTTGATCTGTGAATGGTCCTGTCGGAGCATCACTTTGCAGTTCAGTCTTACAGCTGATCTTGCTTCAGAACAATTTGACTGGAGAAGAATTAAAACAAGTCCCTCTGTCTTAATGTTCATGTGTGTAGTAAGTATGAAAGAGCAACAAGTTGCTTTAAAAACATTTACCTTGCATTAGAGCTTGAAACATGGGATAGATTTGTTCTCACTAAATGAGAAGTAATGTACTTTCTGTCTCACCTGTGGACCTAGCCTGTGTTGGGGAGATGTTTGGGACTCTTTAGGAAGCAGCTTTGAAGTAACGTGGTACACTTGAGCAACAAAAGCGCCTTGCATGCTTGTTCTAACATATGGGATCTCTGTCTGAGGGGAAGGTGCACACTAAAATCTAACTCTTTCTTTGTAATGTCCTAGTCCACCCAGTCACAGGATGAATTTAAGCTCGAGGATCTGAAGAAGTTGGAACCAAGTAAGTAGTATCTTTGTATTTTAAGTGAATAGCAGTTATCATTACAGTGGAAAATACAACAGCAGCATGAATACCAACTGACCATGGTGTGGTTTGACAGTAGTGGTTTAGGTGTTTCTTCCAAATACCTGTTGCCATGCAGACAAAACTTGATGTATATCAAAGAATGTAATGTGGGTAACTTCAAAGTATAGTAGTGCTAATGTTTCAGATAATATATTCTCAAATCAGTAATTCTTTGGGTGCTGCTAAGTTTGCACAAAGCAGTAATTTCAGCTCTCAGTAGTACAGTACCATCAGCCGGGAAATCAACCTGCACGTTTCTTATTTGAACTGAATGTCAAGACTTTGTGGTCTTCTTCCCTGCAGCATGAAACTTGTTTTTTCATCTGAAAAGATTTAACTTGTGCTCAGGGCAGCCAATCACCCATCACCTACCACTGCCATGCCACCAGACTAACCAGGTTAAGAGGATGTGAGTCAGTCTTTGAGGGGGTTTGTGTGATGTTGTTTTTTCCCAACTGATCCTTGGTCAGTTCTTGGCTATGTCAATCCAGAAATAGCTTTTTCATGTAGGAAGTATCTATTTATCTGCTACATTTTCCTTTACATAACACTGGCTGCTTTGTTCTCAAAAGCATCTGTATGATCAGAACTTCCACATCTTTAACATTCAGGAAAATATTGATAATGTTTCTGCAGTTTTGGGGGACCAGGACATGTGGAAAAGCTGCTTTCATGCTGGTAAAGCTGGTTTTATTTTGCCTCTGTAACAATTGTATCACTACGGGGGATGTTGGTGATAAATGTGGTAGGCAGGCAAGTTCATGAGTAAGCATTCACTTCATGAATAAGCTGAGCTTCTCTGCGCTTCCATTCTCTAAGTAACTGGCACAAGATCCTACAGGATCAAGAAGCAGGCATTGAACTGAGCTTCCTAATGTCTCTACCAAAACAGAGTCCAAATCCTTTCAAACTATCCCCTGAAAACGTAAAGGTATGTTACAAGATGGCTATGTCAGTGAAGGCCATAACTCAGGAAAGGGTTTAACAATGTGTTGGAAATGTTAGGTCTTTCTCAGTCTACATACTGCATGTCTGGCCTCTGCATCTCTGGTTTGGCATTATTTTGTATAGATACTCCGCTCTCTGTTTGCAAAGTATTTAAGATGTTGTCATGATTTGATGACTGTGGATTTCAGACTCTATGGTGCACATGCCCTCCGAGTGACTGAGTGATGGAAGGGGGAGAAGGAATCATGTTTTAATCAATCAAACTGTGCTACAAATCAAAAGTGACTATTGAAGGCTTCAGTCAGAATTTACATTCTGCCAACAGACATAAAGCTTCCCTTGAAATGCTCCTTTTCTTAAAAGCCAGAATGTCTAGTACAGAGCAACAGTCCTGTTGCTTATCTTGCCCTCCATCAGAGAATTCATTGTTAGCTGTCAAAAAACCTGGGGAACAGTGTGAAGTGCATCCAGCCCATGCCTCGTACAACAGGAAACTGTATTAAAACTGAGGCAGAGTTTGTGGCCATCGGTTTTCAAAGACACTGAGTTATTTTCCTTGGAGGAGAACGGGTGCTTCTACAACAACAATTGAACATTGATGTTCTTAATGCTGCTGTCTGACTGGGATTGTTCCGGCCTCTTTCTCTCTGAATCATGCCTTTGTTTTGTGGATTTTAAGTATATCTTGAATAGAGTAAATCTTAATCAGGCCAACACCAACCATCTCATAAAATACACTGTGAAGTGTTTTCATTTGTGTGTTGTCAATTTGCTCTTGTGTTCCATTAGAAAAAGCTTAAAAATAAATCTGGGTTGGCAATGCAAAGAAGTGATTCCTTTGTTAGACCATTCCGTTCCTTTGCAGACCATTCCGTTAGGGTGGAACGAAAACAGCTATTCAGACAATTTGGCTTGTTTTAATTACTTTTGTGCCTGAAGCTGTCAAAATGCTGAGAAATTTGGTTTGGGTGGTGTTATAACAGCCACAGCCCTTAGTTTTAACTTTCTTTATATATCTTGTGTTGTCAAGTTCTAACTTTTCCTATTAAGTTGCATTTCACACTGCTTGGAACGTGAAGCAGTTGGGTAGTTCTGTTTGTTTATAGGGTTTGTCGCTGAATCTTGTGTGCTAGAATAGAATATAGGAGGGTCTGTACATGCAAACAGCTCTTTTGAGACTACACTGTGTGAAATCATGGCGAACACACTGGATCCCACAAATCCTGTTGTGAAAGCTTATACCAGTGTTGTTACACACATTACAGATGGGTAGGCTGGGATGTGCCATGGGCCTGTGTTTGTGTGGATAACTCTAGGCACTAAGGTACTAGTTTCAAATTCAGTGTATATGTGTTATAAGAGAAACAGATACTGGGTTGTTGTCGTGGTTTAAGCCCAGCCAGCAACCCAGAACCACGCAGCCCCTCGCTCACTTCCCCCCCCCCCCAGTCATTTTTTCTCCTTCTTAGTAGCTGGTGCAGTGCTGTGCTTTTGACTTTCAGCC
>JANHGB010040605.1:13775-27034 GCA_026283785.1 Coracopsis vasa | reverse complement strand
ACTGGCTGGGACAACTTAGGTAAGCCATCCACTAACCGTCTAATTGCAGGTAGTCGTGGCAGGCATAAACTCTGAACACTTGAGGACACCCACTGTCTAATTCAGTCTTAAGAAATTCTCCTACTTGGTGTACAATCCCTTTCATGAGCTTTTCAAGCTAAATGATAAAGCAATTTAAGTTACTTCTCACCCTTCAGATCTTCCCAATTAGAAAACTATCAGAATGGCACTGCTCAGGTAGTCTGCAGCCATCTTCTAGTTTCCAGCCTAAATATATTCACAGACAATCTTATTTCCTTCCTGCCACCATTTGTCTCTCTGGTCTATTTGTGACTCAGTCCTTATTTATGACTCACCCATATGAAAGATAAGATTTGTGGCTTAGCAAGTGGCCTAATTGCCCAAGCGATGATTATATTAGAAATGCTCAAAAGGAAACATGTGAGTGCCCTTCTTAAAGTCCAATTAAGGAAATACATTTACATCTAAACAACTCTAAATAAAAATTTAAAAATCCATTTGACCTGGAGTTTCCTTGATAAATATTTATGCTATGTTTGCTAATTACTGCAGCAATTTTCTCCATGATCCTCTTGTTCAACATGTGTAGAAGGAAAAGGGCAAAGCAGTGTCAATTAGACAATTACAATACCTGTTTCTGTTTCATTAGCCTCCAGTTGTGGGAGTGACTAGCTTTCATGATGTGTGCTAGACTGCAGTTCAGATGAACTTGGTGGAGCTGAGGGTATGTGGGTAACTTGGCAGAACAGCTGGAACAAATGGCAAAAGTTATCTTTGCTCCTCTCCAAGGGAGCATGTTCTGGCTTTGGTTCGTCAGCTCTGCCCCATAAAGGTCCGGCTGGAATTTCAGCTGCTTCTGGATGCTGGGATAACAGCAGTGAACAACAGCATTTTTTCAAAATGCGCTTAGATCTCAGTCCTGCAACTCACTAATCGTGCCGGGATTGAAGGCTTTGCAAGAGCGAAATTAAAAGGTCGTAGCCTGTCTGGAGAAGGACATTTTAGTAGTAGTTATTCATTTTATTATTCTTACAGGCTGAGCTAGAGCTTCAGCGACAAATCGTCCTCAGCACCACAAAAAAAATCAGCACAAATGGACAGTTCTTGCCCCAGAGAGTTTTACATTTGGTGGAGAAATAGAAAACATTTTCTTGGAAGATGCTATCTTTTTTTGTGGCAGTCTATCAAGTCCCAGTTTCAGCTTCGCTATCCACCATCTATTTCATGAATGTTATTTCAGGCTCGATCCTCAGCTGGCACAAGTCAAACATCGTGCTATGTAAGTCAGCTGAGCCGTGCTGATTTATGCTTGCTGCGTCACTTCAGCGAAGACAATGAAGTTAGGCCAACTGACATCAGCACGGGATCTGGCCCTCAGATGCTGTCAATGCCATTTAGTGCCACTCTCCTGTTTCCGCTTCTTCCTTAGTGTGTGGAGAGATTTTTCTGGCTGACTGCAACCAGGAGCCAAGAGCTCTCGGCTCCCCTTCCTGCTCCCAGCCTCCTCCCCAGCTCATTAACTCCCGGAGGAATGGGGGGTGTGGGAGGGAGGAAGATCCGGTCCTCTAGAGGTGGTTCCATTTATAAATATTGTCTTTACTGATAATTTCTTGTAGTTGCTTGTAGAAGTCTTTTAGGCTGAAGCAGAAGGCACACTGCAGATGGCAAGGATATTTTTCACAGTTTTTATGGTGGATAACAATATACTTGACATTTTGCTCATTAAATGTGAGCCTTGGTATGTGAGTAAACATGCTAGGCATCTGCGCTCTAAAATTACCAGTGTGAAAAGCAACAACTCAAATGTTTCAGTCAATAAATGTACAGCACAGAAGCAACATTCAGCAACTTTCTGAATGCTGTGTGCAAGGCGAGGACTGAGTTTGCAGTATTACATGGAACACTCTAGAACCAACAAGGAGGAAATAACATATTGCTTTACAGTCCATACTTTGCAGAGAGAGAATTACATCCAAAAATCGCTAAAGTCAATGTAAACACGTGGTAGACCATACCCATCAACTTGTGTTTCTAGGGGAAATAACATGTGCGTAGTCAAGAGGCAGAAATACATCGAAAAGAAAGGAAGGTAACCAGAATGAGCTGAAAAAGAGGAAGAGAAGGTCTATGGAGGGAAACGCAGTTTGCCATTGGGAGGACCAGAACAAGAAGGGGCAGAAGGATGGTGCAGTGTGAGTAGTTGTGATGAGTGACCAACCAGCAGGAGATCAGAGAGAACAGGTGCCGCAGAACTGGTTCTTCTCCTTTCTACTACAGGAAGGTTTCTGCTACCTGTCTTTGTTTTGACGCATTTTCAAAGAAATGAGAAAGGATGAAAACACAGATGGAAAGGAAAACTGGAAGGGCTATGAGAAGACAACCAATTTGTTACTTAATTCTGTATGATGGAAATGGGCATGAAGAAAGTGAGGCTCACCATACCAAATGGCGATTTATTTAAAAAAGACCATGAAGATTGATTTCCCAATACACAAAGATTTCCCAATACAAAGAAAGATGTCCTCTCCCTTTTCTCACTCTCAATTAGGTCTAACTTCATCCCAATGTAAAATTTCTATTTCTTTTTAGACAGTTACTCTTCAAGTTGTGTATCTTTTTTTCTTTCTCCCCAAATAAAACCCCTCAAAAATATTTTATTGCCTTCAGGGAGTCAGCTCTTTGGTATAGCACAGCATGATCTGAAAGACACTGATGAAATGGAAAGGTTTCAAAATCAAGCTGAAGCCTAACTTCAGCATAAACTTGACTATACTACTCTTGATCATAGTAAAGGGTTCTGCCAACTGAAACAATGGATAAAGCTCCTGTTAATGTAAATGGAAATGAGATCAGACCCATAACTGACAAAAGTAAAAGAGAAGGGATGGATTTTACTCAAAAAGGGTAAATATTCAAAATTTTGGCACCTCTAGACCCATCTAGTCACCCAGTCTAAGAATCCCCATGCTCAAACCACATTCATGCATTTTTCTTCCTATACTTAAAGAGCAATGAGAACTTAAATGAAAACAAAAAAACCCAAATCCTGGACTGGTTACAGAATAGTGTAAGCAAGTGTCAGCCTCACATACCACACTTGGCAAGATGCAAGGAATAACTGAAATTCCAGAATGGGTTAAGTTAATTTACATAATAAATGTATATCAGGACATCTTCCTGATATTTGGGAGTTTTTCCCTAAAACATCTTCATCCCCCTTCTTAATTACTTTTTTTTTTAGAGGTAGGCCCCAACTCTTTCATATACAATATCAAAGCTAACAGGTATAACTACCACACTGTAGTTATGAAGTGTCCAGAAATTACTGTGACAGGTAAGTATATAATTTATACTGAAGAAATAAAATACGTAGCAAGATCAGTCTGATTAGATTATTCCTGAAGGTTTAGTATCAGATCTGATGGAGCAATGGTCACCATACTAGGTTAGCCAGCTGTATAGATGTCTACGTCAAGGTGTGCAAAGTCCTAGAACCTGACATCACCTTCTTAAAAGGGGTGTGTGGCAAACAGTAATAAACAGAAAAAAGGATGAAGGGAGCAAACATGTAATTAAATTAAACAGACCTCAACACTGAACTGACGTGCACTAAATACATTAATTCAGTCATGCATTTTTCCTGAGTCTGATGTTTCTTCATGCAGTAGTGTGAATTGCAAGTGGTGTGAATTGAATGTCTGAAGATACCATTGAAATCTATCACATAAAATCTACTGATAGAAAATAACTTTCCTTCCTTGTCCCCATTAGCTTCATGCACCATCAGGTGGGTTGCACCAAAACCTAAAGCAACATCCCTTTCTTCAGGTATCACACAATCTTTGCCAATTCAAACTTGTGGAATTAGGATTAATACGGTTTCTTGTGTGTGTTTTGTATCCAGAACCAGGGAGCTGAAGCAAGAGAATTTGGGGAGTGGAAAAAACACTTAATTGGTTCCCTATCTGTAAATATGCTACTGCTGCTCCACTGATCAATCCCTGTGCCTGGAGCAGCTCTGGAAGGCTGGAGGTGTTACAGCCACTAGCTGAGGGAGGGTTTGATGTGAGGAAGGGCGACAGGAACAAGAATTTGCATATCCTGTCACATTTTCCTATAAATGCTCATAATCAGTTTGTTGTGATGAATGATTTGTTCCACTGTTAAATGCTATCACGCTATAAATCCTCATTCAGCAGGCAATTAATAAGTTCATGTGTTCAATATTAATATATTCATTAGCTGACACCAGGGCATTCAGAGCATGAGATGTTTATTTCAGACAGATAGCAGTGAGATATTTCCAATTATTCTTAACAAGCAGACTTGATGTCATGATATAGATTCTATAATTTAGAAGAAACCGTGAGTAGTAAGCTGTGGTACCTGCTCTGCATTCGTTAAAAAGGAATCCTAGATACTAGAAAGGCAGAACTGCAGAGGTTTTGCTAACTATCAAAAACTGGACACACTACTAGCATGGCTAGTAAATATTACTCACAGCCCTAAGATAATGAGAAGCCTGAACAGCACTATGTTGGTATCACAGTGTGGTGTGCTGTGACAAAACAGCTAACCTGATTAAAGCAACTCCTTTGGTGGTAAAGCATTTCTGTCTGAGAGCCCAGAGCCTTGCTCAAGTTGCCGCATTTAACGTTATCGCCAAATACCAGTCAATATAGGACTACAGTATACCAGCCTGCAATAAATTGAAGGTACTGCAGCAGCTTGAAATGCCTCCAGAAGACAATAGACACAGGTTCTGGATCAGGATTTCTTGGGTCTGTTGTAATAAAGTTGGAAGATAGATAATATGGCATCAGAAGTAAACAGTCAAGCATCAGCATCCATTCCTGAACACAGCAAGCATGTGTCCTTTGTCCATACCAGCACCACCCTTCTGAATTGCTAATGGGTAAAGGTTGTCTTTGGAGTTTTGCCACACAAAATGCATTCACTTCTGGTTTTCAAAACACCTTCTTTTTCTCATCTGGGATGCTTTTCCATCACCTCAGTCAGGTGAGGAATATCAGCACATCATGAGCCCAAAGGAAGTGAACAAAGAATAATTGCTGTATCTCTTTAGGACTGGCAGTATATCCATGTTACTGCTGAATCAAGTATGTATAAGGATTCTCTCGTACTAAATATGCATCAACTAGATGCATTTTCACAGGTAAGTACACTCAGTATTTACCACGGGCATTTATTCTCCTCTATCTGGAAAGAAAATGCCTTCAGAGTTTCTGGACAGAATATCTGGAATTACAAATTCTGTGGCAGTATTTGGTCTTGTTAGAAAGTTGATCCAGCCTGCTATTTTCACAGTTCCTAAACAGAACAGTGCTGTAGGTCTGGCGGCACTCAGCACCTGATGACTGGGCCTTTGAACGTAGCAGTGGTGGTACTGGATCAGAATAAGGCTTGCCAGCCCTGTGTCCTATCTGTGAAGGTGACCAGTTGTAGATGCTTATTGGAGACCACAGCAGCAGGGCAAACACAAAGTGGTATTTCCTTCACCAGATCCCTATTCTCCAGGTTTTGTGCCTCAGGGATTCCCCATATCAGAGTTATTTTCTTTTAATTCAATGTATTTGTCAATCAGTTTTAGAACCCATACAATATTTTGGTCTTCACAAATTCTATGATTAAACTGGGGAACTACTTATAATAAGTTGCATAATGTCTCTGTCTATTTTAAACCTGTTGCCTGCTGTTCTTTTTTGATATCCTCCTGTCATTATATCAGAAAAGAAACTGGAGCCATTACCTGTTCACCTGTCCTCTGCTCTGTTAGTCATCTCTTTGAAAGAAGGTGGCCTTTGTGGGGTGGATGCTGAGACGTTAGCTTTACTGAATCCCCCGCCTTGTTCAGGCCTTCCTGCTCTGCTTGAAACATTTTGCACCAGCTGCCTGTGGTGAGAGAAATCTCTTATCTACCTCTGCTTTTCCCTCACAGCTACTTCTTAATTTCACAGGCTGGGAGAAGATAATCTTTCTAACCA
This sequence comes from Coracopsis vasa, assembly GCA_026283785.1. NCBI lineage: Eukaryota > Metazoa > Chordata > Aves > Psittaciformes > Psittacidae > Coracopsis > Coracopsis vasa. Next base: position 21,008 of record JANHGB010040605.1, on the reverse strand, counting down.
GACAGAGCCTGAGCAGGTATCGGGGGGAAAAGAAGAGGATGGGAGGGAAGAAGAGAGCCAACTTCAGAAAGCATGCCAGAAATGGGAAAATCTTAGCACAGACTCCCTCATAGGGGCTTTCTGTATGGCAAAGGAAAGATGGAGGAAATGCAGCAGCTCCTTTTCCTTAATCCAGGAACACAGCTGTGGAAAGAGGCATTGCAAACACATGAGACTGTATCAGCTCCCTACATGGGTCCTCTCTGCTGACGGGTACCTAAAGGGGGGGGTCTGATATAGGTATCAAGGAAAACATTATGATAGCTGTGCTCTGCGGGAAAATGCAGGACATCCAGGGATGAAAACAGGGACAAGAGAATCCACACAGATACACTTTGAGGTCCACGATGTACAAGGACCTATGAATTAAAGAAGGATGTGGGTTAAACCATATCTCCGAATGAATTTACTCTCTTTATGGAAGTTACCATCACTCACAGCAGAAAGGAGCCTTTCACTGCAGGACCTGCTAGGTCTACACTAACCCACTTCCATGCCAAAGCAAACATCATTCCCGCAGGCCCCTCCACGGTACGTGAGGAGTACAGTTTCAAACCTCCCCTGCTCCAACCACTTTGGGCACCAAATGCAAGAGTGTGGGCCAGCTTCTCAGCTGGTTCAGGCTGGCTCAGCTCCTTCAAAATCACTGGAGCTCCACTGCCACCATCTAATTGAGGTTTTGGCCCAATATCCAGCCTTCAGCTCTTCAAGCAGGCAAGTTGTGGATGTGTTTCCCTGTTGCAGACGTCCCTATTTTTTCCACTCTGTTCTTCCTGCTTTCCATCTCCCTACTGCAGCCATCTGCCCCTTGTCCCCTCAGCTACCAGAACTCACATAGAGGGCATTGTTAGTTATACTTTACAGGGGGTGGAAAGCACTAAATCATGGGTTAGGAAAATAAAGCTCTTACCCTGCAGCAATCAGAGGCAAGCAGTACTTCACCACCGAAACACAGCATGTGCAATGGTGCATTTTAACTGCATTCCAGGGCACAGAAATATTTGTCAACTCTCAACTCTAAATTATATTCACATCCAATATCTCAGATTTTCATATTATTCAAACATAAAACTGTCACCGTGTACATTTAGGACTTAAATTAAGTAGAGATGATATTTTATTGCATAGAATTTGTTTGCATCTCTGTGGAAACCTGGTAGCCAACCTACTGCCAATGTCCAAGGGGGCAGTGACAAGTTAGGAAAAAGCTGAGAAACAATCCAAGAAAACCAGCTACATATGCTTCACTATCTAATTATTGGGTTTTTTTACAATGTTGGAGGGAAAAAATCATGGAAGGAAGCGTGATTAAATAAAAACTAACCTTGAGTAATTTGAACAATAGACCAAGCAGCAGCATAGGATATTTTCACAGGAATTGACCTTCACCCTGACTAGGTTTCTGTTTGGGGTAGAGCTAGCTCACGTAAGGGATTGCATAAGCTACCTCTAAGTGGTAACACTTCAGCCTGGGGGAAAACAACTAGTTGTTGCCCCTGTGAAGCTACAGAGCTGGTAAAGACAGGCAGATGTGGAGGCCTGGGCTTTTGGTGAGCAGGGAAAGGGCTGCAGAGGCTCAGAACTTGACTGTGCCTTTTCCTCCCATGCTGGCTGCAAAGGTGCAAGCACCAGGCTGTGCCGTCGCAATGTCTCCTTTGCCCACTTGGGTTTGGAAGGAGCAGTGCTACAGGGGAAGGTAAGGCACGATACCTCTCTAGCAGCAGCAGCTGGAAGAAGACATGAGCAAAGACACCTCTCCCTTGGCATAAAGGACAGGGAACGAGCGAATTGTGACCCCCAAATGTGACCCCATCTCACCTCCATGAGCAGCACAGCTATTTGCCTGCACATAGCAGAACACAATCAGTGAAGACGTTCTCAAGCCATTCAGGGGGCAAGCTTGCTGTCTGCACCTGGGAGCTGTGTGCCAGATCATGTGGCTTTCACGTCTGTATTTTATCACAGCTGCATATCATGCCCAGTGTGAAATCTGATGGGAAATGACTCTGCTTGAAGGCCCTTGTGTTTCTCTTCTTGGGGTATGTGTGTGTCTTAAACTCTGAGAAGGCGGAGAAGAATTAAATCATGCCTTAACATTAAAACAGAGAACATAGGCATTTCATTATGACTGGACTTTGATAAAGCAAAAACAAAAAAAAAGCTAGTGAGACAAAGAATGTTTAAACACCTCTCAATGACATTTCCTCCAGAGCAATGGAAAGTTTGGTTAGCTGATGTTAATTTCCATGCTTCTGTGGGAGAAGTGAAAAAAGCATGCTGAAAGTGATATTTTTGTGATGCCACTAATAAAAATGCAGCATAAAAGTAGCACCTTAATTTTGTGTTCCTGCTGGAGAACACACTTTTCCAGCTCAGGTTTTTCCTGTCTCTGCAGCCTGTGCACACAGCTATCACCAAACCGCAGTCGGAATTTCTGAGGCTGGCATAGTTAGCCTTTACCAAGGCCAATTTTTTTCCCAAACTATGGTTCATACAACCAAATTGTGCTAGCAGGGATCCTTTCTTTTCCTTGCCCTCACTTTCAGTTTTGGCTGGACCCTGCTCAGATATGCAACTGCCTTGTTGGCATCCTCGCGGGTCTCAAAGGGACAGGTTACCCAGCAGCCCAGATGCTACAACCTGCCCAGGAGCTCTATGTGCTGATGTGGGGCACACTCTGACTGGGATGTCTGTGAGTCTTCACTGGAAGAGGTTGTGTGAAATGGAAACTCATCCTGTGTGACTCTTCTCCTATTCCCCCTCCTGTGCATTGCTACCCAGCAATCGTCCTTTCATGGTGCTTATCTTGGTCAGCTCTTATTTTTGTACATGCTGTGTCTGGACAAGGATAGGCAGGAAAGCATGCCCTGGGAGCTAGGGTAAAGCACAAGGAGGGTAGCTGGTCGTAATGGGTGCCTCTAAAAGTCAGGCAGATTATTCTAAGCATGCGCTTACCGAGCCTGCTTCCATATGCTCTGTATAACTAGCTCTCTCCAAGGGCGACTGCAGGCATTTCTGCTATTATCAGCTGCCCGTACTTCTGCGTTCAGCTGCAGCCTCCTCAGATGCCCCCTTTCTGAAGAACTTCTCTTCCTCTTTCCACTAACTTTCCACCCTCCCAAGCATTCCTGCTCAGCACGTCCTTGCTCCCCACAACTTCTATTTTGAGGGTGGAAGGCTTCCTGCTCAACTCTCAGTGCTCCCATCTTGAAGTTGGGGTTTTGAGGCGACAGGAGGTTACCTGAGTTTCCCTCTGCCTCTGCAGGACCAGCGCTGGGCACAGCAGATCTGCCTGCCTGCACCTTCTTCCTGGTGGAAACTAACTAACCCACACCTTCTCCCTGGTGGAAAACCCTATTCTCATTGCAGAACAAGAGCATTTCCACGTCTGTTGCTCTGCGCTTCCCTTGCTTCTCCCCAGAACAAGTGGAACTGTGGGGGAGGGAGGCACAGAAAAAGCACTCCCTTCCACACGGAGGATTTGCAGGCACTTTGTGCTTTTGTTATATAAAATTTTATGAGTGGATTTGCAAATATTCAGCACCGATGTTACATCCACAAGGGTGGAAAGGCTCGGAAAGAACAGCCCTGAGCCAAACATGTATCAAGGGAAGGAAGAAATGGGGAAGGAATATGTGTAAATCTACTAAGCATCCTGTGTTATCTTCCATTGATATTTGTATGTAAAGCACATACATTTGTGAAGTGTAAAACCCCAGTAGAGGAATGGCCTCAGAAAGATGTCTCTGGATGCATATTTGTGTTTTTAAAGACAGTACGTAGCTATAAAACTCTCCAGCCAATTTTTTTATTGTTATTTTGTTAGACTGCCTGTGCATTTCTTTGCAAAACGAGCTAATAAAGCTAAGAGAACTGATGACACTGGTGCTTGGACAGCTATCAGAGGAAAAGAATAAAGTATTAGTGTAGGGAGAGAACTGAAACATTTCCAGAACTCCATTAACAGAAAGAGAAGTGGTTTGAGAGAAGATGAGCTTCTATATTAGGAAAGCTTTACTTATTTCCTCTGAGATTCTGCCAGTCCCATGGGAGAAAGAAAAGGCAGTGTTGGGGGTAGGAGAAGAAGAGCAGCGGAGAGGCAGGAACTGAGAGGATTATGTGCAGAAAAATACTTTGCCACTGTTTATGCTGGATAAAAAGGGGATCCTGCCCGAGCATGAGCAGAGCACCTGCCCCACAGTTCTCCTGCAGCCTCCCAGGCTCGGGCCCTCATCTGAGACTGTCCTTTTGAGCTCAACACAACCCTTCATGCACCTCTAAACTAAATGGACTTTGGGAATTACCTAAATCTCTGGGGTGGCAATGTCAGAAAAGAGCAGATCTCATTGAAGATGATTCGCTCAGACCTCTAGATCAGATTATTTCCCTTGTCCTAACTTAGTGTTACATCTGCATGTTGGCTTCCCTCTCATTTTCTAAGATGCATTATTTCTTCAGTAACACCTTTTCCTTCTTAGACCTCAGTTAAACCATTATGGCCAAACAGCGGAAGCTTCGTCCTTCAGGAGCTTATTCCCAAACACTGTTTGCTTACCTAGAGATGCTCTTGTGCCTTCATCTACTGCCCACAAGAACACTTCTGAAAAATTCATAAAACCCAGAAGCAGCATATACAATTTCCCAAGAAATGCCACATCTATGATCGGCAGGCTTAGGTATTTTTAAGAAGGCCTTGCAATGTGAAGCTGTACTGACTCCAAGGGAACCGCTAGTCACACTCTGAATTCACTTTATTTTAAGGTTTCTGAATATACTTTAACATCATAGGTCATGAACAGCTCTGTAAAAGACTTTATAAACCTAGTAGCTCACAGCAGGTACCTCAAATCAAGTCTCATACAGCTCCTGGACATACTGGCACAGTGTTAAAAACAAATCCCAATACCATCATTGCTTTTTATCTTTGGGCTATCTCGAGTCTCTCTTTCCCCCCACAAAGTAGAAGGAAATGGAAAGCCGCATTAACCCTTCCTGTTAACCCAGTGCAAGAGCTTCCAGATATGATCAGAAATCTTCCTAATTTTAGGAGGCTTTGCAAAGTATTCCAAGATACTTTTTAGCTTGAGTGTCTGTGGGATTACAGTCTTGTACAAGACTAGTGAAATTGGTGAAATTTCTTCTGTTTTCTCTGACGGACTTTGAATCAAGCCTCCAAAAATCCCTACTCCATTTACATCTATGAACCAGTTCTCACGGCCACATGCCATGTCTGCTACTTCCCCATCTTGTCTCCTCACCCATACAAAACCCAAATTCCCTTCCTGATCCACAGACACCACCCAGTATAAAACATGCAGAACCTATCATTTCCAAATCATCTTTTTATAACCGTATGCTAGTATTTCTGGCTAGCATCTGATACTAACTCCTAGCAGAGGCACAATGCTGCCCAAAGGGATTTGACCCAAAAGGATTTGGAATTTAAACCGCTCTGGCTTTTGAGCTCCTGCTTTGCTGCATGATAGCCCTCATCCTACTGGCCTGTCCAGATCTTATGGTTTTCTGATGGAGAGCAAGAGTCCCAACAGGACCTCTGACCCTGGTCAGGATCCACAAACTTTTAAAAACGTATTTAATTATGCAACACTAATGCCTGAGAACTGAGATCCAGTCGAAGCCTGGGATGCAGTTAACATCTGAAACAGAGGACATTCAGATCCATTTCGGATTCCTATTTATAGGCCAAGCTTAAATTTAATATAAATGTGCTGGTTGGCTTTAAAAAGTAATACTCTGCCCCAGGCGAGAGACATGGCCCTGTACACACTGTAAAGAACATATTTCAGAACAAATTCAATCCCTCATCATCTCTTAATTTGTTCTTGTTGAGCCAATTCTGCTAACTTGTTTTTAAAGGCCTTTCTTGGTTTAGTCAAGACAGTAAAAGACTTGTAGAGGGGAAGAGATCTGTGAAATCATTCAGAGGCTTTGTTGTACATGTTAAGTCCCCTCCTTTCATCTGGAATTGTACATTAAATCATCTGTTGACTCTTGGCAGATTCATTGTTTTCTTATACAGTAAATCAATGGCGCTACATATAATTATGTTTTTCACATGTTCTCAACAGCATTTTTTCCCTTCCTTTGAATGAGATTTTAATAATTTCCTCTAGCACCAGAATTTACATTCAATATTAAGCATCTTGTCTTTTTCTTTTTTTTTTTTCCCTGACTTGAAGCAGAGTCCACCTCCGTTAATTGCAGCATTTATTCACCGTGTGAGTAATCTTGCATGCTTGCTTTCTAATCACTGCTTGTACAAACTGAAGGCATTGCAGATTCAGAAATTAACTCAGGCAGGTAATGTTTCCAAACCCTACCAACCAGTGAATTTAAAGAATCAAAAAATAAAACCCAACTAAACACAGGAATTAGAAAAACCTATTCTGCTCACAGGCAATCCCACAACACGGCTCCTCTGGACAGCAGTACAATCAAGATCAAGACCACACTGTCTCTACAATGCACCAAGCCATATTTGTTGTTAAACTGCTGACAGTGCTACCACAATTATGTACAGACGTCTTGTAAATATGCAAGAAAATAGCTAAATATGGTTATTTATGCATGCAATAAACAGTTATGAAAGGCAAAGGAAATATGTAATTGCCTGTCCATGTGCTTCTTCTGAAAACTGTGTTTCAGTGCTCAATGAAAAACCAATTCTCTCTAAGCTCCTATTTCTGGCAAGAGGAAATTTTCAGTGAATTAAATCAAATTAAGAGCTATCCCTTTCATGCTGAATAAAATGAATACGAAATATATGTATTGATGCAGGGCACAGAATACATCCTCAGTTTGAAAGCTCTGGGTAATCCTGTCCTTTTCAAGGCCAGCTGTAGGTGTCACTGTGGGAGCTGAATGTGATGCTCCTTTCCATCCATGGATATGTTCCATTTAAACTTTAACATCAAGAAAATGTCACCTTGGTGCTCCCTGCTCTTGGGAATTGCTTCTGTCACCGTTTTCATTTTAAAATAACACTGCACGTTACAGAGTTATGTGAGCAGTTCTAATAGATGGTGGGGGATCAATCTGGTCACCACTCTCCTCCATAAATAATGTAAGCTGAGCAGAGAAATGACAATGTGGCTAAGAAAGCTGTTTAGCTGCAGATTGGATCTAATTACTATAGGTATCAAGAACTCACACAGCAAATCACCTAATTCTATT
>JANHGB010040605.1:0-13675 GCA_026283785.1 Coracopsis vasa | reverse complement strand
GCCCTTGGAGAAGGGGGACAGGATGGCAGAGCAATAAGAAGTTAGTGGAAAAGCGTTCTTTTAATGGCTGAGCCGTAGCAGCAGGAACTGCGAGAAGCTGAAGTGACAGCAGCAATTAAAGACGAGTACAGCCAACATCTGTTGATAAGATGTGCTGCTGCGAGTGAGATGTGTTTACAATAGCTGAAAGAGATTGTAAGATAATTTCTACTCCTCCCCACTTACTCGCTGCATTTGACAGCTCTCTTGATATTTGAAGTTTCAGTGTCTTTACTCTTTAGTTAGTCAGTTCTCCTTGTTTGTGCAAGTTCTATTCATGAGAGTGTGTAAAAGAAATCAAGATTTAGAAAGACAGGCAAATTATGACTGTAACCTCCTCACCCCCAAAAAGTGGATGGGTTTGCAGGGGGTCTTATTTCTAGTTCACTCTTTGAAGAAAAAAAAGAATTTAATTTCTAGTTGATGTCTTTTATGCAGGAAAAAGGCAAAGAAAAACATCTTACAAAAATGCAAGAAGCATGGAGAGAGGTGGAAACTGTTTGCTGTGGTAAGAGAAAGAGATATCATAATTTGCTGTATGATTAAAGCATGACACCACAATTAATGCTTGTGCAACTCTGGTCCCTTTAAGCTCTCTCCAGTCTCATTTATTGCTTTCTTCTATCTTGGTCACCCATGCTCATCAGTGTGTTCATCAGACATGGATAAATTTATGGCAGCCTGGATTTTATGCCTCATTTACATGGATGTAAGCCACCAGGAAAGCTACACCGGTAGCTTTGCAGTCAACACATCAGTGCATGGGGCAAAGGCAGGAAAGAAGTGAGATGCAATCAAAATATGACATGAAGGGTAGCAGTTCAGCATACAAAAAGCCTTTCCTTAAGCTGCAAAACAGCACAGGCTGCTGCAAACCCAAAACAGAGAATCCCTCTGTGGTCACCATAAGGGTCCAAACATCCAACGGTGAACTCCTACAGCAGTAGGAACAGCAGGACCCGAAGATGAAACTGTTGTTGCCTGAAATCAACAAGGTTCCAGGTTTCTCATGGAGCATTTCTCACCCAGTTCCTACAATACCTCAGCTGAATACTTACAATGGCCCTGCTTTTGAGCTACATGTTTCTACCTCCCAATAATAAGGGTATTACTTACTTAGCTCTTCCACCTGCCTAAGAAAGAGAACAGAGACAAATGAGGGAGGATGCTGTGGAGGAATGCAAATAAAATGCTAACTAAGTGGGATTTAGTATGTGGTTTTAAGTCTGTCCTTGTTACAGACAGGGGGAAATGTACTGCTATAGATGTGTAAAGGAGCATGTTGGAGTAAAGTCAGAACTGCACATCAGATAGAGCTGTAAGAGGGAGATTCTGACTGAGCTTTTGGTTGAGTGGCTGCTTGAACACAGTGCACATTTTTGAGTCCTGCTTCAGTACAGATGGACTGGATTTGACATCTTCTGGAAAGAATCCATGTAACTTCCTCAGTTATGCAACTCCTGGGTGACCACGAAGCCCTGGTCTGATGTGGCCTCTGTGCTGCTCCTCACTATATATCCTCATAATTTCTGAAATCCTTTACAGATGTCAACAACTCTAATGTATTCCAGCCATCAATGAGTTGCCCCAGACTGAGAGGCTTCATTCTCCACCCAAATCCGGAGCTGGACAGCATGACTTTAAACATGAGAGATGGAAGAGTCCCAGATTTCCCAGGCTCATTCACAGTTCAGTGGCATACAACCCAAAAAAGCTAAACAGAGGAAATGGAAAACAGTCTCCTCCTTGTACGATGATTAGTTCTTAGACCCTGCAGACTTTACATACTTGTGTTGTGGTTAAGTCCTCACACAACCTCGGTAGTTAGTCATCTAGATTCTGTGGCAGTTTTTAGGAACTTCCCACTAAAGGCCTTTACGTGGAAGGGCATTCCTTCAAAAGCCTCTTCCCCATACATCTGCTGGAGAACTCTCTCTAACCTCCCCTACTCAATTTTATGTAAAAGAACAGACTTTGTTCCTTCTCATCTTTATAGAAGTTAGAAGGGGGGAGCAAACTGCAGGTTTTTTCACACATTGCGTACAAGAGAGCAGGTCCAGGATATTCTGGTTCCAAACAGACATAATCAGCTACTTATTTTTATCCCCAGCTCACAATTAGCTAAAAGGAGTTCATGTACAAAACTGACAGCCCAGCAGAGGCACTAGCCATAGCTAGGAGGACTTCTACCCCTGTGTAACTAAAAGGCAGTTCAAATCTACCCAAACAGAAAAGAAAATGTCCAGAATTGGAGATTCAAGATCATACTAAAATTCTGAACATAAAACCTTGGCAGTCCCTCTAGACAAATGAAGGAAAGTCCTTTTTCTTTACTCCTGATAACATAGGTTTATATCAGATAATAGCTATCCCCTGGTTGATATGATTTTGGCAGTAAGATAATCAAGGGTAAGTGAAAGGCAGTGGAAGGGTAATGTAGGCAAAACCAAACAAGTGATTTTTTTCAGTTCTCCGTTTACCATTGCACAACTGAACTTGTGTAGAAAGCTACAGAAACTTTAGTATTCAGCTCAAATAGCAAGTCCCTATGCTTCTTGTATCCTTGTGCTTTTTAAAGCTTCTGACCCTACTTTAATGAAAGTGCATAAGGAATTTTCTCTCACTTTTGGTGGAAGCAAGGCCAAACCTCCTGTAGTTTACAGAACCAAATCTAGGCTTCCTCATGTTCAAGCACAATTTCTGAGCAGATAGCTGACCTCATTTCCCTAGGCAGTTTTCTGACAGATAGGGAGCAATGTACCTATACGTTCCCCAAGCTTCTTTTCATTAGTGTGTCTAGCAGTTTAATATTACATGGTGTAGCAGGTTCATTGGGAGCGAAAGTGCAACTAATATGTAGGTGAGCTCTGTCCTATCACGTCAGCTGGGCTATAATGAATCACACATTTACTACCTAGTAAAACCCTCACACTCTCTATTTTAAAGCTTGGGTTTGAGGCATATATGCTTTGCACTGTCCTTTAGGAGAAGTGAAAATGGATTGCTCTTTTTATCAGCCTTGCAAAGCTGCTCTGACTCCAGGTTCCTGAACAGAGATGGACAGAGCAGCACTCTGCCATGATACAGAAATAACTTCAGTCTATTTTCCTTTCATCTTGGTACCATTTCACAAAGATCTTCATAATAATACTGTAGTGACTTACATGGGGAATTATCAGCTCCAATTGATGGTAGATTTCAGGTTTGTGTATATTGTCAGGATACAGGCAACTTTGTGGTGCCCCAGACATACAGTGCATCTAAAATACACTAAATCATCACTGTGCATAGTTGTCTTTGCTGTCCTTTGTTCTTGTAAGAAATAAATTAGGCCTAACTTCTGATCAAGATGCAATACGTGCATCTGCTGCAACACAAGCAAAAGTGCATGTGAAGTTTCCTAAAAGGACTAAGAAGGCAAAATACTGCACTGATTTGCAAAGGAGGTATTTTTACATTGCTTTGCACACAGATGAATAGAGATGTGAGGGAGAAGAAGTAGAATGATGGAGAGGCAAGCAAAATAAAAAAGTAGATCAGCTTGTGACCTGTGAACTGAAAGACTGAAGCTTATTTCGATTTCAGGAACATAAAATGGTCACAAGCAGACTTCTTTGTTACTCAGTCCACAAAGCATTGTTTTAAATATACTTAGGTCTTCTTCAGTATAATTTCTTACTTGTTTTTCTTGAAGATTGTTTTAAATTTCAGGAGAGAAACCATTTTTCAAAACATGAACTGTAAAATAGCCAGGGAAAATGAGGAGATTTTGAAATAATTCACTTAACAAGGAGTATTTAAATACTTTTTTCTTCCTCATTACTTACATTACTTACAACACATTACTTACAACAGCCATACAGCTTATGGAGGTGAAGTGATTATGAGTACCAAATTTTCTCCATTGAATTCAGCTGAATTAGACATCCTGCTGGCTGTATTCCTGTGCTTTGACATTTACAGGGTTGGGCTGTTGCCTAGGGAATTGGCCTCATTAGGAAACTATATCATATATAACTGTGACTATGAAGTAATTTATACAAACCGTGACTGGCTGTTCTTCTACATCACAGAACAAGAGAAATTTTACTTGTGCCAATTCTTATCTAACTTTGGTGTTAGAACATTGGATGGGCAACAGAGAAAGGATGTGTCACATCAGTTACAACCATATCGATGATAAGGAACTGTTAAGCATTCTGTATGTAATGAAGAAAAGCACTTCAGTCTGGAAATACTAGGATTATATGAGACAATATCTCAGATAGCACATACTTCTCTCTTTTATTCAGTGAAAGTGCCTCTAAGCAGATAAGGACATCTAAATAAAAGCATTAGTTATGCCAACAGAAGTAAGATGTGTGTATATGTGTATATATATATATTTTTATATACACATATACATATCAATCATATTTTTTAATTTAGCATTAATTTAAAATGCCTAGAGACATTTTCATTTCTTTTGAAAAAAGAAAACAAAGTATGAGCCTTTATCTGAGTCCAAGACTGGAAATTGTACAAGAATCCAGTTTCTATCCAAGTCAGAACCTGGATGGTGCTGTTTTCTGCAAAGCTTTTATACTTGCATACATGCAATGTTTTATATAAACACATATTTTTCAAAAGAATCTATTTAAACTAGGTTGAACTAAATCACTCATAAGCCAAATGACATTTTTTTAAATCAATGTAAGAACAACTTTGTTGTGTAGGCAAGCCCTTAAGAAGTGTCAAATGTGGGAAGCAGAGATTGTAGATGTATTTATCTGATAGTGTTAGCAAAGAGGTCTTCAACACTGCTATTAGTTTAGAGCAGTAATTTGTCAGCATGTCTAACTTTTGGAAGGGGTAAGTCTCTACTCAAAGTTAGAGATCCTCTGACTTGCCACAAGACAAAAAAATCAGGCTTTATACATATTTAAACTTGTTGAGATTCCATTAGCCTAGTATGCAGGCATAGATAAATAACTACCACATACTTTCCTTACCACCTAGCCTCTACATCCACCAAAAATGTATGTACCTGTCACCTCAGAAAGCACCTGAGCTGTACTCTCTGAAGTGACAACATTTAAATCTATCGTTACCTGGTGCCAGCCTCCTTGCCAACTGCCGTATGGGAATGCTGGTTAATCAAAACAGTACTAATACATAAATATTATGTAAATGCGTCTATACTATAAATACCACAATACTGACAGCAGACCTGCAAACAAACATAGAGAGATTTCTCTGTCACCATTATGAAATAAGATCACTGAATGGAAGATCACTGTATGTATGCATCCTTTTGCCAGCTGTGCTGCAGCACATGCTTCTGGGGTCATATAGCTCATGTACAGCTTTTGGGGAGCAGCTCACGTGTAGCCTGGTGTATGCACAGTGCATGGGCAGACATAATTGTTAGGGAAAAGTATGCTTTGTATAATTGTGATTCTTCCTGTGAGCATTTCAGAGGAGTTTTTGATGCAGCGGGCATGGAGATAAAGGACCTTCTCTTGTAGGACGTCTGCTCAATGGGATTGCCAGTTGGTGGCTTTCTCTTCTCCATGCACAGCCATATTGTGGCCAATCAAGGGATGGACTTGTTCCAGCTTTTATTCTCTGCTGTGTCCAATATCCTGCAGCTTTACTCTTTCTGATATTTAGCAAGACCTGCCTTCTTTTGGATGCTTGCCATCTGTGGTAGAAGTGCTTTTCCCCTCCCCAGATAGGAACTTCCAGATTAAACTTTTCTTTCCCATATTGTTTCATCAATCATCTTCTGCTGGAGTAAAGCCAGGCACAACACCAAGGCTTTTGCTTTGAGGCAAAGAGATCTTCAGGGAACAGCACTTGGAAAGCCTCTGCAGCAGGAGCAACCTGAGATGTGGATTTTTTGCCTTATTCATAATTCTGCCCATAAGATCCTGAGATAATCTAGTCTTCCCAGAGAAAGGTAGGCTGCCGGTGAGAATATCTGAATTCCACCCATTGAAAAAAGGAGAAAGTCCATGACACGTGGGCTAAAGAGATTAAAGGTGTGGGGAGCTTTGCAGGGGAGATAAGCTGATGAGCAGTAGCTTTATGAAGTAAGAAGGAAGCTAGAAGCAGGAAAAGATATAAACGGAGTGGCACTAATAAAAAATAAAAAAAGATTTGTTTTAAGAGTTGACTGGACAATGAAAACTGACCTTAAAAATCACCTTATTTTGTAACTTAGGCATAATTTACAGCATTAACATATATTGAACTAAAAAACTTACCTAAATTATACAGCTGTTTATCATTAATAGGATTATACTAGTGAATTTGCATTATGATGTGAATAAAACTAATGTCACTAATAACTGTGTCAGCACTTCCACTGTCTCATTTCATCTTATTTAACATGAGGAGGAGCAAGAAGACTCTGAGCCTCTGGTTAGTTTCTCGTGCATGTCCTAACCACCTTCTAGATGCATCTTCTGCATACAAGAACTGATTGCCCTGCTCTTCTCTGCTTATTTCCCAGTAACAGTCACCTGTAACAGACCCACTTGGAAGAAAAGGAAGAATAAAACCCAAAACAACAAAACACAGAAGCACAGTACTTGGACTGCCCTCTTGCTTTTTTTTTTCACCCTTCCAGTCAGGCATGATTTTAACAGGTTCTATCTTGAGAAGTACTAAATCCAGAAACCAGTATTTTATGCCATCTGGAAGCTTGATATCCTTGTTTTTCAAATGGCTTGCAAAAATATATCTAATTCTAAATACTTACAAATTATAGGCTGCTAAAATTCAATTCAGAGCAGAACAGAAACTAATTGAACAAGATAAATAGGAAAGCTCATCTATTGCAATGTACCGGGTGACTGGGGGAATCAACAGAAAAGAGGTGTCTGAGACCTGCTGATAGACTGGAAGAGAGAAGATGTTTTAAAGACAACATGAAAATGTAGAAATGCTTGTGCAGCACCTGGATAGAGTAAGGAGAGCTAGGCGGGGTGTAAGATTCAGGGCAGGCAGCGAGGGTATTTTGCATCAGGACTCTGGAGGAGGCACTAGTGTCAAGCAAGGTGGGCAGTTAGCAAAAAGGATCAAAGGAGGACATGGCAGCATCTTTATTGCAAAATGCTGAGCAGATTTAAATAGGAGAAGAGGTGAGATGCATGAGAAGTGCAAAGGGAGGCTCAGTAAATAGTACCAGATGAAGAAAAGCAGTCAGATGAAGCAGGGGTTTTTGCCAAGCTGCAATCCACCCAGGAGAGCAACAACTGCAGGGGCTGCAAGGATGCCCTGCTGCTGCTCTGCAGCCAGAGGTAGAGAGTCCTTTGCCTTGGATGCTAGGAAAGACTCCAGTACAAAAACCAGCTTCTCAAGCTTGGCACCAGGTTTAAAGCTTCACTGAATATTTATCTTTAGTGTGTGTGTGTATAAACGTGTAGATATATACACATACACACACTTTTTGTTCTCTTTCTTTTCAGTGTTGCAGCAAAAATAATCAATGGCATTGCCAGCTATATTTGGGCTTAATGCCTTCTCAAAGATATGCACCAGTGGTTCCATGGCACATCCACAAGTACAGAGGGAAAAAGAAAGGGGAAAAAAATATGCACAGTAGAATGAATTAAAAAAAAATAAATGTTAGGAAAAGAAAATCAAATAAAGAAAGGACTCGTGTTTTGTACCCTGTAATTCTTGGGTGTAATATAAAATCAAACCTCTGCTCCTGAAAAAAAATATTTGCAATACAACTTCTGGAAAAGAAATGAAAATGAGGACAATTAATGGTTACATAATGGACAAGGAGAAAATAGTTCTGGCTGCAATTGTGAGGAGTTTTCAAAAACTTGGCGAGAGAAGGGAATTTTCCACTGCCTGATGTCTTAGGGAGTCATTGTGGAGGTGTGGGAGATTTGGGTTGAGAATGTCTTTTGATATTGCAACCAATTACAACTTCTAGTTACCCTAATCCAAAGAGAGCTGTGTGCAGCCCTTTTGCAAAGTTTGAATCTGCTATACTAATTAAGAATTTTCAAAGAAATACATTAGACACACGCAAATTGAGGGAAAGGACCCTGACTTCTGTGAATAGGCTAATCTTGCTCCCTGTGAAGGGAAGGGATTTTTCCCACTGCTTCAGCTGGAAGGAGCAATCTCCACCCTTGCAGCTGCAGCAGACTTCCCAAACCTGACCAAATATTAGTTTTAAAAATGAATCATTGATCTGGAAATGTATCTCCAGATGTTCACATTGAATCTGCAGCATTCAGCATGCTGAGCTTAATTGTCCATTCAGATCACCCTACCTGAGGAGTGCTCTGCTTAAGGGAGTTACCATATGCCAATAAAAAACCTGTGTTATGTGACTGGAGAATGAAGCCTACTCTGTTTTACTTTACGTTGCAGTGCATTGTTCTAATCTGAGGGAGAAATAATTGCAAACGTTTTAACTGTGAAAGAATAAGGAGTCATAAAACCTTCAATCATATTTTAATATGCAGTCACACTCTACTTTCACAAATAGGAATGGAATAATTATAAAGACATCATTTTTAATTGCCACTCATCATTCAGTTGACTTCTTAAGTAGAACACACATTTAATTAATGCCTTAGATTTTAGCGTCAATTACCACATTAGATGTTCTCCCAGATTCGTTCCATCTGCTGCAAGTAAATACATTACCACTGCACAGTTATACACCCATATGTGATCAGGAACCTGATCACAATTTCTCCTGCCTCCTCAGGACCTATTGTACAGTGACTGGAAAAATTTGCAAAACATAGGTACAAAAAATAAGTTTTGGCTTGAAATTTGAGCTATTTTCTTATAAACATAAGGAATTTGCTCAACTTGCAGGTACTAGTTTAGCTGAGAATGACATGTTGCACCTAAAGAAGATGCAGATCATGTTTAGGCATCTCTGGGTTAACCAGCACATGGGGTATAGAACATCGTTTTGTTATTTTGTCCTTTCAAGTCTTTTTTCAGCTCTTTATATTTCGGATAGACAGCTTGATTTGAAGACATCAGGTGATTTAGATTTGACCGTGTTCTTCAGTAAATTGCATCAACAACGAATTGCATTCACTGTTAAACAGATCAGTATCCTTATGTCATTTGCTATAAGGCAAAGTCTTCAAGCCATTCTTGTTGCCCTTTTCTGACCTTTTCAAACTTTTTGCTGCCCTTTTTCTAGTGTAAATCCTCAGTGTTTCAGCCACAGTCTTTTTTTTGTCTCAGGCAGCCATAGGAATCTCTTCTCCCAGTTCTAGCTCAGTGTCCCTCAGCTAGCTCATCCACCTAAGGACACTCATGTGCCTTGTTACCAGCAGCACTTGGAGACCCAGGCAAGTTAGCTGTGTGCCACTACTCCTAGTCATTGTTCAGGTCTCCCCACTCCTGAAAACTGCCTCCATGCTATCTGCCTGTTTTATTCCTGTGATATATGGGAGTCATCCCTTGGCAGTGGAGGCAGGCTCTACTAACCCACCTGCCTTACCCACTGAGGAGCCTGACACAGGGTCAAGGCTAAGGCAGCCCCCAGTCTGTTATGCAGGATGTATACACCATGCATCAACCCCACAGGCAATGGTCATTACCCTGCTGCTGGGAAAAGCTTACAGCAGCTCGAATGCGGGGAAAAAAATAAGGCAAAGGAAGGGAAGGAGAATACACAGATGACCCTAATTTGGTCTGGTTCAAGAGAGAGGCAAGGGGGAAGAGAGAAATATCCTAGGTGGAGGAGGATGGTCTGAACATGCTGATGCCATTCAGCAATCCAACTGGACACAAGAGGAAAATTTTTCACAATGAGAACAATCAGCCGCTGGAATAATCTGTCCAGGGAAGTGGTGGATTCCCCAACACTGGACACTTTTAAGATTCAGCTGGACTGGGTCTGGAACATCTAGTCTAGGTCATGGTTTGACTAGAAAGGTTGGACCAGAAGATCCTTGTGGTCCCTTCCAGCCTGGTATTCTATGATTCTGTGAACAAAACTTGCTCCCCAAAAAGTGTTTAATTATGGGATGCTGACCATTGAGCTCTTTTGCACTGGGCCCTACTTAATGAAAAAGATCAGTTTTACCAACCAGTCTCTCTGTGGCAGAACTTGGAGGCCTTTCACTTCCAATTCATACTTTCTCAGACCCCACTGAGAGCACTGCGCTGACCTCTGAGAATCTCCAGCACAGACCGGGGGCACCCAAGGCATTCAGCTCCCCAGGAATCTATCTGAAGCTGCCCTGCCAGACTGCTCACAAGCATTTTCTGGGCCATTTACTGCTGCTCTGAAGGTTTTTTGAAGTATCCATAGGCTTTTGGTGCAACGGTACCTCCTGAGAACACTTCTGCAGGGAACAGGTAATGATAGTCTTTACCCCAGAAATTACATGGTGTCAGGAGGGAAAGGAATGTGAGTCCCAATGGCTCCCCCAAGGTGCCAGAGGCACACTGGCAATTACCTCCCCAAACACAACTCTAAATACTTGTGTTCATTGTAGTTAGCCTCTCTCAAATGCAGTTATTTCCTCAAGCAAAGAGTCTAGACAAGTGAAAACCCCACACTTACCCGTGGTCTTCTGTTGAAGTTGCATCCCCAAGCTGGTAATCTCTATTATGACTTCCCCAGCATCTGCCCATTGGGTGGAATGACCTGAAAATCAGGAAGAACAATGCGCCCCAGGATCCCAGTCAATGCTGGCACTCCTAATTGCTGCGCTGCACAATGGGCTGCTGTGTTACCACTGCTAGGAACTACCCTGGGAACACTGTCGTCTTCTGAGTAGTCATCTCGGTCTTTTAAAGTCACCTTAAATAACTAAATAGCATGACTCAGGCATCTGCTCAGTCACCTGGCAATTTCCTACATTAAGACAGACTGCAGATGTTGTAGAGATAATATCTAGTTCTCTAAAACAAGGCTGTAACTTACTTCATCGGTCAATATCTAGTTCTCTAAAACAAGGCTGTAACTTACTTCATCGGTCATATAATTTTAAGATAATAGAACAGATTTGGACACTCATTTAAAAAGTGGATGTCCAAAACATTAAAAATATATACAGATCAAGGTGGTATTTTATAGTAATGTTGCATTTATTAATTTTATAGGGTTAAAAGAATGTTACAGCCTTGACATGATAGTCCTATAAATGAATGTATTGTGCAGAACAATGAGAGAATGCTGAAAATGGGCATGAACCATGAATGTAAGCTTGATGAACTTTAGAACAACTGATTAAGTATTAATTAAATTAATTTAATAAACCTTTATAAATAACAAGTTCAGCCTTATTTGAAAGGCAATTTACTTTAGAAGAGTTTTATGAGCAACTGAATACCATGGACCACAATTTAAGATGAACAGCTATGAAAATTAATGTTTCTTATAGAATTCTGAAAGATCAGTCTTTCTGAATATTTAGTTTCACCGTTTTATGTTGACTTGTTCAAGTGCCAAAACCCACTCATTGAGGCTCAAGACACTATCTCCTAATCTGCTGTATATTGAATAGGCACAAAACTCAGATTTTGAAGGCAATTCTATCACATCATTATTCATCTAATCCAAGCAACGCCTTAGAACTAACCTGCCTCCTCTGTGTTTGGCATTTTCTATTAACTAAGAGTGAAAAATACGCTTTTCTTTCAGATTTTCTATATCATTCATCAAAAATCTTAGAAACCCCCTTACTCCCATAACACAAGAATTTAGAGTAGAGCTCAATTGCAAAGGTGCTGGTTCTGGTCACCCCTCACTTTTCAACTGCATTGACATTTTTGTTTTGTTGTTCCTGTATAATGAATACTTTCAACTACTGAATGAACCAAAGTCTTATGTCCTTAGTACACATAAATAACAAACATAAAGCTGTGTGGGAAATAGGGAACAGAACAGCAATAAGTAGGAAGCATCAACTGAGTGTTATGCTGAGCTACTGTCTGCTTTTAGAGAGAGAAGGAGCTACCAAAGGAGGAGGAGAGCTGACCTTTGGCTAATGCTCTGTTTTAGTACAGTCACTGACCACATCCACTGAAAGTTTCGTATTGGGACAGAAATGGGATCTAATATGTCTTCATTTAAATGTTTCTAACTAACTTGATAAAAACAGAGAAAAGCCCCCAAACAGACAGCCTGAAGTGCAGGTACAGACAAAGCTGATGTTTCCCAATTGCCCTTGTGTGAATTTGAAAGAGGACTTATTCTGATGTTCACTTTTCCTTTTCCCACATCCATCATTGCCTTTTCCTCCCAGATTGTGCCTGCATTGTCATCAAGCTCTGTGTGCTCATCTGACTCCTTCTTCTAGCAATTCATGTAACAGGCTGAGCAGAAATGGCGCAGGAACAAAAGATAAAAGTCAAAAAGCAGGAGATCCTATCCAAAAGGCAGGAGTTGGGCATTTCTCTGCTGTTTCTGACATTCATTATTCTTTCTATCCACTACTTTTATTGCCATGGTGTTTAGGAATTTCAGCCCTGGATTCCCATAATGAGCTATTTCTATGAAGTGCTGTACAAAGGCAGAACAAAGAGATGGTCCTTCCTTTAAGATCTTACCGTGGACAACAGCAGATGGTGATGAGCAGACAGAGGGGGAGTACAGGAAAACAACAAGACAACTGTGAAACTAATTCGGATTGTAAAACTCTGGACAAGTCTGGTCACAATAGAAATATTAGTGGTTTTGGAGGGTACATTATTTCAGCTTCAGAAGCAATGAAGCAGTGATCAGAATAAATCTACAGGCAATGTTTTATATGTCCTTGTTTCTGAGAAGGGAAAATTTAGTAGAAAACATCTCAAATCAGTGTAGATGCAAACAAAATATGGGCCCTCTATATAAAATCAACACTTTTCTTTCCCTCTTTTTGTTAGCCTTGCACTACTGTAGATAACTCAAAATACAGCTCTGTTTTGTTCCATACTTAAGGACAGTTAACTATTCTTTTCATGTGTTCAGATGTCCTGCAAGGGCCAAATGAATGCTCTGAATTTTCTTCTTTTCCTGTGTGGCAAATTGTGCTTTTCTGTTTTTCTGTAGGGATGCTGCTTACACATGATATCTATTTCTGCCATTCTCAGGAGAGTACTTGCTTGTGAAAATCAACGACGTCCCTGTGTTAATTGTGCTTAATTGAAAATAAGAAAGAAATAGACACAGTCTTTCAGTTTAGAAATTACAAACTCTTCTCCTCTCAGCACCACTTTCTTTCTCCCTGAGACATCCACAGGCTGTCATTGTCTCCACATTAGTCACGTCTCAGAGATGGCAGAATCAGCTAAGAATTTATAAATTGCCTTTATATCTTCAACTGTTTGGGCTTCAGATTCCTTCCTGGTTCTCCTATGCTCAGTCTTCTGCTTGTGCCATTCGTCACTCCTGCTCCTTGCTGTTATCTGTGACAGGGAGCTGTTCATTAGAAATATCCTCTCTTACAGCTCTCTTTGCATTCCTAACTTGCTTCAAGTTATTATTCTATATAAAGCAACGTGGTGCTTCTCTCTGATTTATCTCAGTAGGTCTTAGAACAACGTTAATCGTCAAGTTATGACTGTCTGTGTACTGGGTGAAGGAATGTGTGGGCTGCATTTGACTAAGATGGTGCTGTTCAGCTTATCTTTTTCACAGTTTTTTCAGAAACGTGTTGGTGCG
>JANHGB010040602.1:11905-23417 GCA_026283785.1 Coracopsis vasa | reverse complement strand
GCAGGGACATCTTCCACTAGAGCAGCTTGCTCCAAGCCCCGTCCAGCCTGGCCTTGAACACTGCCAGGGATGGGGCACTGTGGACTCTCTTCCAATGGCCTGCTGGTCACTGGATCCCACATCTGCTACTTCCAGGACTCAGGTCGATGCACTCGGTACCAGACGGCTGCAGGTCTCCACCTGGCCAGAGCTGGAAACCAGCACAGACCCACACCGCAACGGGAGGGGATTTGTAGCCTGGGGTCAAAGGGAGCGTGTATTGTGAGAAACAGGAGAAGAGGAAGGTGGGTTTGTGGCATCACGGCCCCTGCCTCCCAATTAATCCACCACAGTTACACATCTTCAGCACTGATGCAGAAGCCTCATTCGGGAATCCAGGCTCGGAGCCTCTGAGCACGTTTCCCAATGGAACAGCACTCCTTTCTTACGCTGTGTTTTTCATCTCTGCTTTTCCAGGGAGCTGAGGGAGACCCACTCATTAAATCCAGCAAGAGAAGCAGTAACCAGAAAGTCTCAGCTCTTTGTGCCTGACACCAGACTGCCACGAGCGCTTAAAGGATGATTATGTGCAGTTTGATCCCATCAGTTTCACTATTACAAGACAGGGCTACTCAGTGGGGTTTTAGTGTCAGGAAATAACTCCCATGACTTCCAAAGGCTTGGGAAGGCAAGGCTTTTTTTGGAGAAAGAAACCCCTTCACATCCCCGTGCAGCTTTCAGTATCCAGTCCAACTGTTCATAGTCTGGTCATCAATTAGGAAGAATTAGCAGCTCAGAACCCACTGTGCCCATTGTCAGTGCAGTAACACAGGCGCTTTCCTTCCCTCCTCAGCGTTTTGACACAATTCTCTCAGCTCTCTGAAAAGGAAGTTTCATTTGGTGTTCCTGGAGTTCCCAAAAGGCTGTTCCAGAGCCTCACTGAAACCCAGAGCCAGCAGCCCTCACACCCATTGAGTTCCATTAGTCAGCATTGCATGCCTGAATCAAAACTGTCCACTCAACCCCCCTTACCTTTATCTCAGGCTCTTGTCCTGTTCTCCCCAAGACAGAGTTCAAGTCCCTCTTCCCCACAGGCATGCCGGGAATCAGCACAATTGCACACAAACAGCTATTTTTACCACCTTTTTCCTGAAGGGATTTTGCTTCTGGAACTCAGACTAAAAGCAATGGAAGGTAAATGTGGGAAAGCATAAACCAAGCTGAAACCCCACTTCCCAAAGCACTCGTATGAAGATAATGCTGTGCTGGCAAATTCAGTGCAAAACACTGAAGCACAAGCTTAGAAGTAAGTTCCTTTGTTTTGCTACTTACAAGGAATTGTCTGGAGGGGGAAGTTAAATGTTGGGTACCTTTTAGCACTGCTAAATCTGTTCGCAGAGGCTGGAAGCTAAAGAGAGGGCAGGAAAAAGGAAGGTAAATATTGGGATTTCTAAAGTGCAGGCAAAGCCTCAGCTTTGTTTTCTTGCACATGTGGATTTGCTTGGAAACCCTGTTTGCAACAAGGAACTCCTCCAAAGACAGGTCCTGTTCTGCCTCCGGAGACTGGAAATCCCCAAAAGTGGAATAATTCAATATTCTCTTAAGAAAAGGCTCCAGCATCTGCAGCATTTCCACTAGCAGGCAATGGAGAGAGACCCCGGCCTGGCAAGAATCCTATCAAACATCCATGCTCCGAGTCCCTGGGCAGTCACCTCCTGCATGCAACACTGCTTGGTTCTGCAGCAGGATTTACTGCAGCTCTTGGGAAATTGGGAAAGGGCTGAGGAGAAAAACCCAAACCGAAACCCAGCTGTTTGAAGGAAACGGAATCATCCAAACCTCCCAACTCTGGGAAGGGTGAACAGCAGCTCCGGTCTTCCCTAAAGGCTTTCCTCAAACAGGTTTAGGAGCCAAGAGTCATGAAGGGGCTGTAGGTTTTCTCAGATGAATGCTTTAAAGGCCATTCCTCCAGTAGAAGATCCCTTGAATGAAGGCTTCAGTGCTTCCTTTGGAAGAAGAGGGAACTTCCAACTACCCAGCACCTCAATTCCAGACCCTTCCCATCCTCAATGGGTACAACTGAACAGAGTGGTCTCAATAAGCTCCACTGAATTTAAGTCCCCTTAATGCCAGAATGCCCAAGTACTCCATTACTGCTCGGCAGCTCGAAGAAAGGAGGAAGGCTACTCTGAAGTTACACCAGGTGGGTTCCATTGGGCTCAAACGTCAAGCACCCCTCTGATAACAGCCTTACCACAATGCTGAATGGGTACAGCCAGCCAGAACTCAGTCAGAGAGAATGGGTGCAATGACTTCCAGCACCCACTTTGCCGTATTCTTCACCCATCTGAGTGTTTCCAGTTCTTTGTTAAGCTATCTTTCCTTCACCCATCAGGTTAAGGAGGAGAAGCTGGTTGATCACAGCTAGAATGTGGCTGTGCACAGGCTGACTGCAAATGTGCATTGAGGGAAAAACCTCTCCCTTTGACATCTTGGGCATCATGTGTAACAGACAATTCACCCCTTCACACCCATCGAGGTAACGTTGCTTTTACAGCCAAGACCTTATTCCAAGCAGTTTTCCCAGCTCGACATCAGGCTGCTCACGCAGAGCAAGAGGAGACATTTCATGTGTTAAATTCAAGCCAGCAACAGCGGGTTACAACTTATAAAACAGGAACAGTGAAATATCAGAAGCTGACAGTTGTTTCTGACCTAGTTTTAACTGGAGAACAGTCAAAGAGCCGAAAAGACTGAGAGGAGGCTGAAGGTGCTGAAATTCCAGTACTGGAGCTTGAAGGGCTGGGGAGCAGGATGAGAGCAGAAGCCCTCAGACATTCAAACGACCGACGGAGCAAGGAACTGAAGGTTCAAGAGCTTCAGTCCAATGTCAAGTGACCCCTTGGGGAGGAGGGAGGTGAGGGTTTAAGCAAGACAGTGATGAAGTAACAGGCATTGCAGGCCCCTCCTCAGCATCACGCTGAATGGTGGCTATGGGGCAGCGAGACCCAAGGCTGGGAGGGGGGAACCACGTTCTGAAGTGCAGGAAGAAATCATTTAAAACCTGTATTTTGGAAGCATTTCAGTGGCTTTTCATCCAGGAACCTGCACGTGCTGTCGAACAGCAGAGAGCTCAAACCCCATTACAGGTGAGCAAGGAGAGCTTTACTCTGCTGCTCCATCGTCCCTCCACGCACTGCCTTTAAGCCTCACTAAGCAGCAGCACGTTGCTGGCCTGACATGTCAGACTTTTAACTGCCCTTTGTACCCAGAGCAGCGTTTCCAGGCTGTCAGGAGCAAGGGGGGGAGCTGGTTTCCATGATTCCGAGAGGGACGTTCTGCCTGTTTGCATTTTAGCTCCAAAACCCCACCTGTCAGTAAAAGAAGCCATAAAGCCCCTGAGCAGTGCTGTGAAGGGCAGCTCTGACGGCATCAGCACTGTTGGCCATTCTTAGTGCGGTACTTATCAGCCAGGGTAAACAGGAGGGACTATCAGTTAATGAACAACACAACCCCGAGGCTGGCCTGGAAAGAGCGTTCTCCCCACTGCAATCTTGCCATGGAAATACAGCAGTTCTGACCCAGCGAATCTGCTTACCAAAGGCTCATTTATTTTAGGGCATATCAAGACACCAGGGCTGATTCACTTGCTTATGTGCTCATAAAATGGCTTAAATGAGCTGCTGAAGCATCGCTGTGATCCTTATCTTCCACACAGCTTCACTCCTTTTCTTGCAAGAGGGAAAAAAACCATATAGAGCAGCAATTTGGAGATGAGATTGAGGAACCCGTTCAACCATCTCGGAGCACACACACTGCTGAGCCCAGGAAAACAAGCCCGGACCAGTTCTCTCCTTGTGCCCAACTCTACCCTATTGTCACTTGCAGGGAAGCGTAATTACTGGGCTGCCACAGTTCTACTTAAGACGATCTTTACATGTTCCTCAGGGAGCCAGAGCCAGCCCTGCTGGAGGAAGCGATGACAAACCAAAGGCAGCAGAGCCTGGATCCTAAAGGAATCCCAGAGAAATCCGACCACCCCTTGCCCCCCCACCAGGGAGATCAACCTCAAAAGCCAAAGCAAGATGCTCAGACATGGCTTCTTTTGGCCTTCAAGCAAAGACTGGAGCTCCACACCAGGACTCTGGGTACACAACCCAGCAGGGTTCAACAGGGACACCAATGAATTTTCCTACCAATATCATGGGGGATGAGTGACAAAGTCACCACAAACACCAGGGGTTTTCTATTCCCAAGGGAAGATGCACACATGAAATCCAGCTGAAGGCATGGAACAACACAAGCCCACTGCATTCTCTAACGTCACGTGTTCCATCCCCTCTGCAGACACCTCTGCGAACGTTCCAGCCCCAGCAAATCCCAAAGGTGAACATCAGAAATGTGCCAATAAGAACAGCAAAGCCATGAGGAGATCCTGGCCCCAGAGCTGTGCGAAGACCCCCCAGCCCCACGGATTCCATCCATAGAGACAGAGAATCTCTCTTGCCTGACAGGGTGAGTGGTGCCGTTAACCCAACTCCTACATGCAAAAGGAGTGGTGTGGCCACTGAGCTGGCTCTGAATTGTCTCACCAGAGGTTTTGGTCTAAATATAACAATCCTGCAAGTTCTCATTAGCTGAAAGGTTTTGCTTCCTTAACTGAGCCGATCTGAGGTTACAATAAAAGCGTGCTGCTTCTGCCGTCAGTGGCCATAAAATTTAGTCTTAATGACAAGTAAAAGGCCTTTCTATGGAGTTAAATGGCCTTAATTGTAAGAGGGAGCTAAAACGTGCACATACATTAGGTACATCCCCAGTGCAGACTGCAGAGATCCAGCAGGAAGGCCATGGAAACACACCTTACCCTGCAACACCAAACCTTCCAGGTAAGAAATCTGGTTTTCCTTCATGTTAAGAAACCCAAAAAGAAAGTGTTCTAGACTGTAATGCAGTGACCACCACTGCATCATTGGAATGCATTAAGGACAAAGTCCTTAACTGAATCATACATGATTTTAGGATCAGGCCTCTAGAAAGCTGTTGGCCAGGGGTTTGAATCACACCACGTTCCATGTCAACGTGCGCATTTCAAACCCATCCAAGATCTATCCCTAAAGATTAACCAAAAAGCTATTCCTTAGCAGAGCTGTGTTTTGGGATTCTCCCTCAGCACGGGGCTGCTCCTCGACTCCAGCCTGGGAGAACCGGTTTATTACAATGCTCTTGCTCGGCTGCATCGCTGGCCTTTAGGAAACCACCCTTTCTTTCTGGAGTACAGACGAGGGCTGGCAGCCATCCCTTCTGCATGCCAGACCATCTCCAAGGTGCACAGAACCCCAGAGCCACCCTCACCTCTTCAGTGGCGATAGGAACATGGGCTCCAATGGGGCACTTCAGGTCTTAAAGCATGAGAAACAAAGAGGAGAAGCACCCACAGCTTCCCTACCTGAGCATGAAGAGCACAAGTCCACTGGTAACTAAAGGCTCTTTGAATTGCTAACTAGAACAAAGAGGAGGAGGCAGAGCCACGGACAGGATCACCGTGCTCCCATCAAACCCAGCTGCCCCGCGAGCACTGAAAGCACTTCTGAACAGGAACTGGGCAGCAGAGCTCCTACGCACTTCTTAGGAGACTATTTATGGGAGCAGAAGTTGTTAATTCTGTGAGGTCACGGTTGGGGCTTCAGCCCTGGAAGCACCCACAGGTGCCAGCAGCATCTCCAAAAACCTATTTTAATGACATAGGAACAATGAGCTCAGAGCAAAGTCCTGCTCAGCCCAGCCTGCTGCAGCATCACACACACACGGAGAGACCCTGTGAGAGGCTGCTCCACTCTCTGACCTGCCCCAACCTCTTCCCAGCTCCAGTCATTTTATAGCAGTTTCATTCTGAATCACAAGTTGACGCCTCGGTTCTGGGCCCGGGTTAAAGCCCCATGAGTCAGGGAGGTGCTGGGACCTAATGAGGCCACACACCTCGGGCAGTGTCAGACGCACAGGGAGCAGCTTCAAAGGCCCAGCAGAGCTCACGCTCTCCCTGTGAGCAAGGGCTGCTCCCTCCCCAGCCTGCTGCAGGGAAGGTGAGCCCAGCAGGAGCCGACCCACTCCCTTACACGGCTCCCAAGGCACCATTTCCGCTTGCCCAAGCTCAGGCTGGGTGGAAAATCTGCTTCCTCACCCCTCCGCCCATGCCTGGCTCGGAACCCTGGATCCAAAAGGAATGGAAGAACTTACTCTCAGCTCCCTGCAAAGGTGAAGCCACAGCTCTAGCAACAGCATCACCTCCAACACCGGGCAGGAACGGGAGCAGAGGGCTGATGCGCAGGCAGGGATGCACGGAGAAGTTGGAACCGCAGCTTTGGCTCTTTGCACACCAGGATTTCTTGCTATTCTGATGCACTAAAGCCTTTTAAATTTCATGGCAGCAAGCTTTGCAAGTTAATGATGAGTTGGGAACATCATTTCCTTTCACCGATTTATCCACAATACACTTTGCTATAGAGCAGGAGCTTTGTTTCCAGCACCAAGTGAAGTCTCAGCTCAGGTTTAGACACTATTTTCTCCACAAGCCAATGCTTCCTCTGGCAGTTAATGCTGCTGAAGCCTGTCCTACCTGCTGGTCACAGGAAGATTAACATCATCTGGGTCCATGTCATTATCAGCTTCTTTGAGCATCACAGAGAAACCTGGACTTAGCAACACAGACCA
The DNA here is from genome assembly GCA_026283785.1 of Coracopsis vasa. Taxonomy (NCBI): domain Eukaryota; kingdom Metazoa; phylum Chordata; class Aves; order Psittaciformes; family Psittacidae; genus Coracopsis; species Coracopsis vasa. Next base: position 16,730 of record JANHGB010040602.1, on the reverse strand, counting down.
AGCCTCCTGTTCACTGTAAATACTGCCACATCCACAGTGCCGAGGACCTGGGAGTGCAAGAAAGCTGCTGGCTGAAGTGAAGCACAGTACTTGCAGTCAAATACCCAACAAATGCCCTTACTTTGTGGATTATCAAGTTCTGTATTACTAAAAGGTGTGCCTAGTCATTGCTGCTGGCCTTGACTGCCCATATCAAGGCATCTTCCCAGCAGATGTTTCTCACTGCAAGAACCAGGGAGAGATTTATCTCCAGCCATCAGTGGTTTGTGTTTGCTTTCGTCTGCTCATCACCAAATGGCAGAACCCTGCTCATCCACACACACATTCGCTCAGAAGAGAGCAAAATGGTGGCAAAGGAGCTTAAAAACCCTCCCAAATTCTTCCCTTGGTCCCTTCTTTTTCAGGGATTGGGAAAGGCAGGAACAGCCTATTTGATTTTCTCATAGAAACCAGGAGCCAAAACCAACTGAAATCAGCGCTGGAGCTGGAAAGGTACAACAAAACTCACACAAACATCAAGTCTAGACACTGAAATGTGGAAATATGATTCAAATAACCACAACTGGCACATAATGTATTGATTGCAGCCCATCACGGAACAGGCCCTCAGCGGGTAAGAATAAAGAAAAAAGATTAAATTAGCGTCTTCCACCTCGGTTATAGAAAGTATGGATCCTTTGGGCATAGTGATATGGATTCTTCCATCCTGATGGGCTTCTAAGTAACACATCAGCTCTTGCTAAATAATGGCAATTAGCACAAGCTCTCCTGACAGCACTGGTGCTGCAGGACAGAGCTGCCTGGGCCTCAGGTGCTGCTCTTATCAAAGCAAGTCCTATCAGCTCAGCCACGCAGGTCACCAAATACCCGAGCCAAGTAGTCAAGAGGATGTTTGTACTGATGAAATCTAAATACTACAAAGGTTTAGCAGCTCCCTGCCTTCAGGAAGCATAACTTGCTAAGCCCCACCACACATGGACATGAACCTAAAGCAGAAAGTTTGTGTCTGCCATGAAAGCCCAGCAGCATGGTCTAGAAGGGGCTCAAGCCTTTGCTCACAGTGCTATGCACAGATTGTCCCTCAGGACACTGTCTCCAGCCTTCTCCCTGTGATTGTCCTGCTTTCCTGCCCAGGTCATGCCCGGAGCCTCCCAGGATGCTCGCAGGTTCTGCATGGAAGAAGGAAGGGGAACTGGTGGTGGTGGCTGGCCTGAAGAGACTGAGAAAGAAGTAAAAGATCCTGGTTTTCCATGACAGCCTTGGGCTACAGCAATCTCTCCTGCATAACCAAAGCCAAGCACAGTCCTGCTGCACAGAGGGAGTAGGGTTAACTGCCATGAGGCTGTACCAGATCAGGTAAGCCTCAAGGCGGGTGGAGGTGGGCAGCTAAGTCAAGCCCTGCTCACAAGCAGTGACCTCTTTCTGAGTTGAGCAAATGCTTGTTTCTTTAAATTGAAGGGGCACAAGTCCAAGGTAAAGAAAGGAGAGACCCAGCGCTCGGAGAAGTGTTTTTTCTGGGCTGCCTTTTCACTGCAGCAAAGGACTGGAGCTCAGAAACCTGCTCTCCCAGCGCAGCAGTGACAGACACCCTGCAAAGAGCTGCTCAGGGGGTCAGCAGGCTCCTTGCTTTATGAATTATTGGGAACCCCCCCTAACAAAACAACTCATAACCCCCAGTCAAAAGGCAAGAGTGGGTTACCTCAGCATGTAAAAGTTGCCTTATGTGCATGGGATGTTTCCAAGCAACACATGAGCTACTACAGAAAACTCTTATCAGCAAACCCAAGCTCCTTTCTTGGATAATGCATCTAGGTCAAGCTAAGGCACGTTGAATGCAGAACCTGGTTTTGGTGCCGTCTCCTCTGTATCCACCCTGTATAAAACATTAGCATCGTTCAGGTTATCAGGCTTTTCTTTATTATTAGCATGAAGCTCACTCCAGATAATGGCTCCTCCAGACACAGCATTAACCTTAATTATTCAGAGGTAACTTGATCTCAACCTTCCTGACATTACAGTGCTGAGCTGAGGACCACTTTTACCCCCTCAACTTCTCCACTCCTTCCACCAAACCAAGCCAGTGTGTCACAAATGAGGGTATCTGGTCCAGGATCCCAGACACACGGTGTCTCTTCAACATCTACCTAAACCCGTGCAGCCACTCCATCCATTCAAATGCATTCTCTTGTGCATTAGCAGCAAAACCACTAAGTCAGCCAAAACGTATTCTTCTCCCATGGATTAGCTGGCACAAATCAGCACGGGAGTGACGCATGCAGTCTGTCCCTTCCCGTTTTCAACATGCACAAACCCCAGGGATTTGGAGACGCTGCACAAGTTCATGCTTACAAGTTGCAGGCAGAGCCTGCAAGAGTTCTAATCATTTGAGATGTGCAAATTGATGAGGAGATAACACCTTGGATTCCTAACCTCAAATGCTTTTTCAAACAGACCTTCCCCTCCCTCCCCGGTGATAAAGGCTCTTCTGCTGTCCCAACAGCCGGCACCATGCAAGGGAACTATTTCAACAGCCACCATCCCTCTGCCAAGCAGCACGATGACAAAAACCAACTGAACAGGCCAGAGCACTTCAGACAGGCTCAGGAGAAAACCTGCTGCTGGAGGATCACCCAGGGGCTCCTTGCTGGGAGCTGCTGCCTCATGGCGAGGAGGGAGTCGGGCAGCACAGGCTGCCCAGGGAAGAGGTCACTGGGAGAGAGGCCGCTCCGAAGGGATGCGCCTGCACCCTGTGCTGGGTCGGATACGCTGCAGACAGCAGCAAACCCCAGCATTGTAACAGCTTGCCTTGCTCCCTTTGCTGCTGCTGCAGTGGAATAAGAAACCAGCTCTAGAAGAGGCTGAAAAAGGAGGAGCAAGGGTTTAGTCTTGCTGGTCATGAATACAATCACCGGGATCCAGCTGCTGGAGCCACTGATAGGAGTGCCAGAACACTCCACTTGCCTATCTTTAACAAAACACCACAGCCTCGCCTCAAAAAGAACCTGAAGGGTTAATGTGCAGCCTCTCTGCCCCAGCACTGCTCCAGAGCAGCTCTTCACAGCCAAACTCAACTCCTCCAATTAATGCTGCTTACAATTTGCTGATAAGCAGCAGATCAGGTTTAGAAGAACAGCACCGAGGATTCTGTCACAAGCTTCCTATGTTCCCTTGGCACAGCACCCATTAGAACTACTTCTCCAGTTTGCTACCACCAGTATAAAAGAAAAGAGCAGAATGGGTTTCTAATTTGCCACCGAATCCCATAGCAACTGTACGTCACTTCAGCTGGAAATTACAGACAATTCCTTCCCGTGCAATTTGAAAACTAGAGAGATGAATCTATAATTTGAGCAGATCCAAATGGTACAGGGCTGAGAGAAAAAGCTACCCTAAATAATTAAAAGGAAACTGCCACAGGCCAAAACATTCCCCCTGCACAATGTTAAACCGTCTCTTTGTCCCCTTCCTTCACATGGGAGGTGCCACATTCAGGTCAACATTAAGACCATTTAGCAGGAGTTTAGCAGTTCAGTGTGTTCTGCATATCCTGTCCCATTTCTGCTGATGGGGAGGAGATGTACGTGTACAAAGAGCTTCCTCTCCAGCAGCCTCCTCTGATTCATGCAGTCATGTCACCGACTCATGCTCCCGATGTCGTAATAGCTTCAATTTTGACGGACTACAGCATCAGTGAATTAATAGGACAGGAAAAAACAGGTTACAGGAAAGGAGGAATGATGCAAAAAGCTTGAAGATAATTCAATGAGTTTTGATTCGAAAGCCGGATTGTTCTTCTCCTCCTGACACCTGCAAGCAGCTTTCAATTCCCAAGTCAGCATGAATGCGCATTACCCTAAAGACCCTGCAATGACAGCAGGAGCCTTCATTTTGTGTTTTGTGCTTTAAACACAGTGAGATGAAGGCAACCTGCTTTAAAAGCCAAGTCTGAAAAAGTTCTTTCAATAATCATGACTACCAGGGGCCACTTTAACCCCAGCCCTCAAGAAATCCCTTTGACATGGTTGGTTTGAGCACAGAAAGCATGGGGAAGATGACTTGCAAAGCCACATCTATCAGAGCACGGCTCCAAAATGCAGAGAGGTAGCGGAGCACAGGGGCAATGTGCTCTGGTTATCTCAGCTGAGCCCCCAATAAATATTTGTGCATCTACCAAAGTTCACCAGTGAGACAACCAGTGGCTCCAGTTCAAAACACTCTGCAGAGCAGGGGCAGAGAGGTACAACGGGCGCAGCAGGCACCGTTCATCACGCACTGACCAAAGCAGGGATGCTACAACCCCCTTCACATCCTCTTAAAATCGTGGGGCTGCCATGAAACCAGGACTAGGGCTGCTAGGCTGAGCCTGGCCTCCATCAGCTCTGCTTAGGTCAACTCATAAGCTTCAGGTACCAGAGAGAGGTGTGCAACTGCAGGCACGCTGTTCTCACACGACACTCCCCATGCTCTCACTGCATTGCTCCTCATGCCACAGAGAGCTCAAATACACCTGTGGAAGTTGGGAAATTCCCAAGTAAGGGCTCCAGGAACAGCCCTAACGCTGCTCACACATCATCAGCACCAACAGCATGAGATGTACCTACTGCCAAGTGACACCTGGGGCTGCCGTGCAGCACCCAAATGTTGGGGTAAGGTCCCTGCTTGCCCAGAACCCCCAGGACGTGAGTGTGAAAAGCAAAGGATGAATGCCACAGATGGGCGCATCCATGTGATTCAGGTGAGGACAGATACAACATCTCGTCATCAAGCATGGAGGACAGGGTCCAGGATAAAGAATGAAAGAGGAAAACGAGGCAGGGACATGAGG